>CM056997.1:16343238-16405738 GCA_029891345.1 Dryococelus australis | reverse complement strand
TATTTGCCTCGGATCAATTTCACAGATAACCTACATGGCAATCGGAGTTGTTGTAGTAGTAGTAGGATTTAGGAAAGTCTGTGGCAAGGGTATCGGGGATCGGATTCGGTCAAGCCGCCATCTTGTTAAGTCACTGTCCGCCATATTTAACGTCATTGACCTTGAAATTTGACCTTGACCTCGAGGACTTTTGACCTCGAAAACACTCAATTATTTTTAAAAATTCCAAAAACTTAACAAATTCCGAACAATTCTAAAATATTCTTAAAAATTTATTATTCGAAATTATTTAAAATTTATTATAAATTATTAAAAAATTGTTAAAAAATTATTTAAATGGTCCTCAGGATTAACCCATTATTTACAGAAAAGCTGACAGGGATCAGCGAGCCAGGTGACCTTGGGGTCAGTTGACCGATATCAGTATATATGACCTTTGACCTTTAAAATGAAAAAAAAAAACTTAAAAAATTTCAAAAAAACCTCGAAATAGTGCAAAAAAATCCTAAACGATATATTACTAAAATTTAATTATTACAAATTTGTAAAATTAGTTTAAAATTATTTAAAAACCTATATATTTTTTAACTTACATTTCCCAGCACCACTATTGACTTTAGTTCAACTCCCAGCAGAAGACGGACTCCCTCGCCTCCACTCCCCTCACAAATGCTCATTACACATTCTTGATTTTTTTGTTCGTAATTTGTTTACATGCTACTGGAGGCCATCATGTTTGTTTTTCATTCGTCATTTGTTTACATGCTACTAGAGGCATACATCTTTGTTTGTATGTTACTGGAGGCCACCATATTTGTTTTTCGTTTGTCATTTGTTTATACATTACTGGAGGCCACCATCTTGGTAAGCGACCGCCATCTTTTTTAGGTGACCAGTATTGCAATTATCCATCCTATGTTTAAAAGAAATTATTTTTTCGAATAAATGGTATAGCTAAATGCTTAATTTTTAAAATATTTTAAGTACATATTGTTGTTATTAAAAACATGAACACCAACACGAGGATATGACACACAAAAATTAAGAAAGAAAGATAATTTTATAATAATATATTATTATTTTGTAAATAAATTTTCAGAAGAAAGCACTTCATCACATCATCTGATATAACCCCGATCCTTAAGTGCTCTTATGATCGAAACCACCTCTTTCATGGTCGAGTATAATACCCATGTTGTTGCCTATTAAGCAAATATTTTAGTCTGTCTATAAGTTTGTTGGGATCTTCGGTAAACATATCGTCAGTATACTCGATATGTTCTGCCTTCTTCGCATCACTTATCGAAGAAAACTCGTTGGAGAAATGTGTGGGGCCGTCGAGGGAATAATCATCCTCTTCAACACTATCAATGTCTACAGAGTCATCACCAATGCTGTATTTATGATTGGCTTCACTTCCCGCTGCATCCTCAATATCAAGTTTGCTTTTCTTTGTAGCAGGAGTTGTATGTTCATCAGTATTTATAGTTGATGACCGTTTGTTTTGAAGTTTTTCGACTTCACACGAACATCTTGCAAGTGTACCTTCCACACAAACCGACTGGACTGCACTCATTCAGACTTTAGCATTAACTGTGGTGTCATTATCGTTTGCGGAAACTATACGTACAGATATAGCAGGAGGTATTGATGGTATCACTTGCTGGTTCCCAGTAGACGAACCCTCTCGGCAGACCGCGATGAACTGATCGAACCCACGCCTGTACCTTCCCCTATGTAGCAGACAGTCCATAAAGATAGTCAAAAATCCATATTTCTCTTTCGAGCACAAGGCACACATAGCTTTGAAATATAATAGTCATGTCCGTATCAACATGATCATCGTAATGGTGGCGTAAATTCATATCGTCCATGCGAAACAGCACCAACATATTTGCGTTGTCCCGAAGCATCTGTTTGGATTTGCACGAATAAGTCTGGCCGAGGTACCCGCAGTACCCTTTCGCGTTTATACCCACGCTTAAATATTCTTGAATACAAGTTTGTTTCTCCCAGGCAATGTCGTCGAAGGCAAATATCGTGTTTCGTGGTGCTTTGTTTGGAGGTACGACGGCTTCGTTATCGCTGCATGGACACTTTAGTACTACTTAGAGAATATGCTTCT
This sequence comes from Dryococelus australis, assembly GCA_029891345.1. Classification (NCBI taxonomy): domain Eukaryota; kingdom Metazoa; phylum Arthropoda; class Insecta; order Phasmatodea; family Phasmatidae; genus Dryococelus; species Dryococelus australis. The sequence goes on along the minus strand of CM056997.1, from coordinate 16,403,613 downwards.
GCAAATTGTGCGACGTTTATGACGTCGCATGGCAGTAAGTTTCACGCTTAACGTGATCACTCATGAGTTTAGAATGTTTGTATGCTTCAACAAGTGTAGTGTGTATTAACAACACAAACCTGTACGTTTAGTAGTGAAATTTCTGAATTCGATTGGCAGCAGTGGTTGTTAATTTTCGCGTGTCCTGAGCTATTAGTAAAAACACAGGTGTGGCGGCGTGTGGTGAATTGTTGCAAGGTGAGCTGTGTTTTGCTCTGTATCGGCCTTCTCTCGCGAAAGGCCGTAGTACACTCAGTTTCTCCCGGCTACACTGGTTACTGGTTCCTGCTGCGTGCTAATTATACGCTGTTCACGGTAAAATGAGCAAATTTGAAAGCTCCGCTTAAGATCTGTTCGTACACATGTGTACTCCTCCGCCTTATGTAAAATTAACACTGACATGGGTCTCATCGCTATTTTCATGCGTCGGTCAAATGAAACTGCGATATTATTAAGGAAGTAAATACTGAACATATCTGCTCAACTTAACGTTTAGGTGTATTTAAAAAAGCAGAAAGAGAAAGGAATAATTTGAAGATATAACAAAAGGTTACCTAACACTTTTAATTCGACGTTAAGACACGGAACTACTTTCCATCCATCGCCAACTGCTTTACTGTTCGAATGTCACTCAGTGCGCCCATTGAAATATCTGCATTCAGGGGCAGCCTTTACGTTGCAACACTTCACTTCACGACACGACACGACACGCCACTGACGTGAGTTGTCAGTAGGGAGCGCTGTAGGTCAGCTGTGTGATTGCGCCCAGTCGAGCGAGTTGTTGAGAAGAAGCTGTTGACATCGGAAGGAACGAACTGATCAGCTGAGCCAGCGTGTGAAGGCTTGGTGGATCGCGACCGACGAACAGGTTCCAGTATGTGCGTTGAACTACCAGCGTCTTCAAAAAACTCCCGAGTTTTAACCATTGCATAATGTCGCGTGAATATCGTTTCTGAAATGAGTTCAGTTCTAGATGTACATAAAATTTTAAAAACTGTATAAAAATTTTAGTAATATATGTTTCTTACAAATTTGTGGCAGAATTTACTCCTTGCCTACAATAGTAATTGACAAATTGAAATGTAGAAGTAACAACTGCAGTAGACAAAAGCTTAAATACTAAGTTAGGCTGTGACGAATTACTACGTAATAATTTCTGTGTAAATAAGTTATTCGTTTCTAGAACAGTAATTGAAATAATTGGTCTTACTATTGTTGTTTAGCAGTATACCGGAAACGTAAATAGCTCATATATTAAAGGCATATTTTGGAATGGACATAATTATTTGGTGTATACTTGTACAATCGTTCCTAACCTGTCTGTAATCAACCTCATACGACCACATTTCTACAACTTCGAAAATTCGTAAAGTAAAAATATGACAATCGTAGAAGTTTATACGACGGAAGCAATCCTTTTATGAATATTAATTAACTAATAAAATGAGTAAGGCTATTAAATAAAGGATTTCGCGGTTTGTGTATATTTTTTAATGGTGCGAGAATCGTTTTCTCCTTGCAAAACCACTTTTTTTTTTAATTAGTAAACACAAAAGTAAATTTTCACGTCGATACGTGTAGAAAACCAGCAATAACACAGACATTATGCTTTGAATATTTAAGCATTTGATATATGTAGACACAAACTAATTTCAACGTGGAATGCAACTAATACCTTTAATAACATTTTACATGCCGTAAGATGTATGTGGATTATGAATTAGTTTTTATCCGTATGTGAGAGTTTTCATTATTTACTTCCATTGGGTTCATTAACGTGTTCGCTTTTATATATGTGGGCTAATAATAAATCTAGAATGGTTTGGAAATGGATCATTAACATCCCCTGGCGTTATGCCTGAAGGATTTTCAGTCGACGGCTTATAAAGTAACTTATGACCTATCTTAAAATAACACCCATGCCTTACCTGGGATCCGAACCCTGAACCTCCCGGACTCTAGACCGGCGGCGCACCATCATACTGCACCACGGGAGGTTGACAATAATAAATTACCTTAACCACCCCAATCAAGGAGACAACCCGATGCAATTATAGTTTTAAAAACATCGTGTGTCTATTCGCTGTTTTCCAAATTGTAATATACACTCTCGAAAATGTACCATACCAATGTATATGCTTATTGGGAATGGTAATGTCTTCCCCTATACATTCATTGTAGCGTTCCTACATTTTCTCAGGAAACCGTCAAATGCTTAAGGGAGTTCCCAACTTTGTATAGTAGCGACGCTAAACATTCCTATATCTGTGGTTTGAATAGTGTTATTATTACCATATATTGTATAGGTTAAAAACAACTTCCATTACAGTTTAGGAAGTTTACCTGAATTTTTTTACAGTGTGGTAATGCTCAAAATACAATTATATAAACAAAAGCACACAGTTTAGTTATATGTCCCATAAACTCAGCAACAAATCAATGTTCCATTCTTTAAAACATGTGTTCATAAAGACAATTATTTGTAAAAAATAATCACTTAGAATTGGCTATTTATTTCTTGACTGTCGGAGCGGGGTGGTGCTGTGGGAAGCCACTGGTCTGTCACTCGATACGACTCCTGTTTGAATCGCGGTCCGGCCATCCAGAAGTCAATTTTCTATGTTTCCGGAAATCAATCTATGCGAACGCTGGTCTCAAATAAATTGGTTAATATTGTACAGTAATACACTATATTTGAAGTACTGTACGTAAACCTGTTTGCAGCAAATTTAATAAACACTTAGATGATATTAATAAATCTATATGTTGGAATCCTCGAAACAATATATCATTTCCTAAGATATTTGCTCATGTTAACGTAAAACAAATCAGAATTTTAAAATTTTTTTTGGCAGTTTTGTTTGCGTATTCTAAAGAAATTTCATCTGAAAATGCAGTAAAATACGACTGGTAGAGAAACATGTGCGGGGAAACGTAAAAAATATATCTTTCACTGCGGTCAATCAAAACTATTTTCGAAATTGAGCAGACAATGGTCACTCTAAGGAGATTAATATAAATTTATACATTTTTAATTTTTTCAATTTCGAAACATTTAAAAGCAATAAACACTAAAAGCTTTCTTAAAAATTTGAGCATTTAAACATGTCATTGGCAGTAATAGAAGATAAAGTTCTCACGTTTAAGAAATACTAGAAAATTATATGGTTATGATTATAATGAATAAATTTGCTTTCATGACCTGTAATACACTTTTATGAAAATAGAACAGAACCCAGCGTGTTACTTATGTAACATTTAATATCACATCACACTAAACAAGCTAAAAATTAACAACTTCAGAATCAGAATTGAAATTTTATTTATTAGTTGGTATTATATATATATATATATATATATATATATATATATATATATATATATATCGATAATACCTACGTTTGTAATTCAATTTATTAGAGTTTTTCCTCTCAGAGAAATAAACGGAGCTCTCCACTCCAGTTAAGCTTCTCTTAGCTTTCCAAATAAAGCTACATGGTTGGTTGTGTCGCTCTTTTCGTTTAAAACAACGTGCTCGTTTCAAGTGAATGATACGAGCATATCCGACATTACCATTATTTTACGCTGGAAAAAGAAAGGACTTGACGTTACAGCAGTAAAAGGTAATCTCTTCTTTTCTACTGATTCTACTAAAACAGCGATCCAGTTCCCTAATTCCACAGGATGGAACATATAACGTGGCAGCGTTTACCCATATGTGTGTCGTAATATCATATATATTCTGAAACGTTCTACAAGACCCAACAACGCTAAAGATATACGCGGTAGTAAACCGTTTTTACTCTTTTGGGAATTACTAGTAAAGGGATCCCGAGCTAAAGTAAAATGTTCCAATAAATGTGTATCGACTCAGCCACATTTTCCGGATCAATTATTCACACTTTAATTTCAGTTAAGGCTCAGCCTTCTCGTACCATCGATTTCTTCTCCGGGCACCCCAGACAGCACACTGTGGAAGAATGACTAAAGTTCACTGATGTTTTAAATTATTTTGGAAAACACGCTTGCAGCAGACAGACTTTAATAAAATCACATTTTACACATATGAAAGGAGTCAAGTTTCAGTCGAATTAGAAATAATATAAAACCTTTTTCACTAAATTAAAAAGATTTTTCAATAAATTTTCGAAATACATTTTTTTATCAGAAATTTTACTCCTGCAATAGTTTTTAATACTTTTGTCTCTCGCAGTAAGAAAGAAATAAAGAGTAGAAACATATATGAGTAGCTTCGAAAGAAATGTAGTAAGTTAACAACTCTGTAGATAATCAAGAAACTCCAGATATGAGTCAAAGTATTCATACTTCATAGGGAAATAAATCTCATACCTTTAAGTAGGGTACCGTAAAATATATTTGTTCCAATGTAACATCAAATATGACCTTAACGCAAAATAAGCTGTAGTTTCCATAGTCGTTTGTGAATAAGAAGTTATGCAAACTGAATTTTCAGAACGCAGAAAAGAACTTCTTACAAGCAATATTCTGCATTAGACTAATGTATCGCTCAGCCACCGTGGCCCCCTCAGGTGCTAGTCGTTTGTTTGAAAAGTCATTTAGCGAAAATTTCTGTCAAACGTCTTTTTTGGCAGAAATCCTATTCTGCCAAAGGTTTTTTTTTTTTTTTTTTTTTTTTTCCTGCCGAAAAACTGTTCTTTCAAACGCCTGTTCTGCTAATCGCCGATTCAGAAATGATTTTCTGGCCAAACGTCGCACTTAAGGACCTTTAGGATTCAAAATCTTCTCTGTTGCTTTGTGAGCTATTCGCAATTGTTCATAGAACTGAAGAGAGTTACGACCAAATGGTTAATGTTGCGGAGACTCGACTGTAGTATACTGAACAAGCTTTGAAAGTCGTATGTTGCATTAAAGAAGTAATTAGTAGGGATTTGCAAAATTTGCGTTATTTGGTATCAGGCTAAACTTCACAGTACTGTATGTACGGGAGCCGGTGTCGTATCTATATTTGCTGCTCATCATATGTGAAGTCACTTCTTTTTTTTGACTGCACTGCACATGATTGGAGCACACATTTGTGAAGTGTTCATTTACTGGCGCATAGCTACTCAGGACATGTCACATAAAGTATGGTCCAATGACAAATGTAATGCAAAGGTACACGCGTTTCAGGTTTAACGTATCCCCAAATAATAACGCAAATGTTGCAGGTTTCCAGTAATTAGGTTGTCGTAGCAGCAGAATTTTGTACTTTTTTTTTTCTTACGTTTCCCTGGGTGCTGCAGCGAACTGTTCTTCGAATGAACTGGTCGCGTAGTTATTTGGTCGAAGTATGTAAAACAACCTCTCGGATATGGTTTGGTCACTGTCCTTTTAACCATGAGGTGAGCGGCGGACCCTCTGATTGGAGCCGGCGAGACGTCAAACTGCTGCCCTAACAACCGCCTTGTTTACGTAGCGCCTACATTACATGTGACACGCTGTGATCCCGCCTGAAATCCGCTTACCATTACTCTCCCTCCCCCCCCCCCTTCCCAATCTCTGCTCGCAGCTGTGTTTACCAACAGCTCGCGAGCAGACATCTGTCTCCCTCCCTCCGCTCCGGCCGGCAGCGTGTCAAGCGATGAAGTATCGAGTTGTGAAGGCATGACACTAGTTGGGACACTTCAAGTCTACGAGTATTACATCATGTTCATCGCTAAAATATATTGCAATCGCCAAAATATATTGCAAACTCGGAGTTAGTTTACTTTGGTTCGCTGAATTTACTTCAGGCGTGCAATTATTCGTGACATAATCCTTATTACTATATGAATGGGAACGTGTGTTTGTGTGCTTGTTTGTCCTTTCACGTCAAGACGGAGCAACGTATCAACGTGATTTTATGCACAGATATAGTTGTCGGAGAGTGACATAGGCTACTTTTTATCCCAGAAAATATATAATTTCCTTAAAAAAAATTATTGTAATTTTATATCATTCCTTCATGAAAATTCTTATTGTAATTTTGCTGCATAAAAAACATTGTTAAAATAAAAAGTTCCGTCATTTCTCCTTTCTTTTCTGTCAATGGGCTGTCTTCCATTCCTTCCCAAGAGCCGCAGTAGCTCAGTGGGTAGAGAACCCAATAGTGGGGCCGCAGTCCTAAATGTCATGCGAACGAAGTCGCACGGGTCATCTAGTAGAAAATAAATAACACTCGAGAAGAAACGAGCAGTATATGATTAATTCCTCGTTCGTGAAGCTAGTCCACTTCCCCGACACAAGATAGCGTTAAGTTGCTTCTCTGCTGATACCCAAGTCACGCATAAATGTGACCTTATTAGAAAATAAATATCTTTGGACAGTCGTCTTCGTGGCTGCTGCGCATGCATCTACATGTAAAAATTACTCTACTTATTCGCTAATCATAGTACGTTAGTTTAAAGTGAAACACGACTCATCCAGTTACTAGTATATTTTACTTTAGGTAAAGTTAGTTCAAACTTTTTTAAGAAAATCACGTACTTTCGCACTATCGTAGGTTAGTTTAGGAGATCCTTTGTGTTGAAAAACTACACAGTAACTAAGAACTTGTCGATAAGCAGGCAGTTGACTTACAGAAGGAACTACGGTTAAAATTTATTCGTTTGACACGCCACTACTCAGTGGTTGCAAGCACAAATTTAATTTAAAAGTGATCTGTAGCCGAGATTTTTTTAAGCAAGGGATGTAGTTCAAAATGTCGGAGGAAATCTCTTAATTCGTTTAGACCACGCGATCACAACTGATTGGAAAAACTGTCTGACAGAGAAAATGCCACGCCATGAACAAATGATAGAAAACCAACCAAACTTCAATTAAAAATAGCCAAACATATGAAAAACATATTTCATTTTCGCATACAGACAAGGCTCCAGTGGTCTAAACTATAAGATGATCAGTAAGTAATGGGACCTCCATGTAAGACGACTTATTGTTGAACACGGCGGGGTATCGAGTCGATAAGTCTCCGAATAATGTCCTTGAGTATCGTGGACTATGTGTTATTGATTCAAGTCCAGCGTTCATCTCCATTTCGTAGGAGCGGGAGGGTATTCGACCAATGTCCAATAGTGTCTCACTGATTCTCAATCGGCGAGATATTATGTGATCGAGCTGGCCAAGGAAGCATCTGTACACCTTGCAAGGCATCAAGGTTGATCTGAGGTATATATAACCAGGCTTTATCCTGTTGAAAACGTGTGTTTGGGACACTCTTCATATATGGTACAGCCATGGGCCACAGCAACTTATCAACATAGCTGCTTTGCCATTGGTGTGCCCGTAATGCATATTAGAGGGACTATTGTTGGGGTTAATAGCACCCCAAACCATGAGCCCACGTTGACGGCTGTTTGACGTTCAACAACTGAAGTGAGGAGTGGAGATAATCGGACGGTTATTATCATTGAGGTCTTGAGAGCCGGTGAGGGTGAAGCGAGGTGAAAATGGAGCAGCATCGGAATTAAAAGGGTGGGAGAAACGGGAGATCCCCGAGAAAACGCGCCGACTAGTGGCATCGTCCAGCACGATTCCCATATGCGAAAATCCGTGAGCGACCCGGCCTGGAATCGAACCCGGTTCGTCTAGTTGTGAGGCGAGTAGTCTAACCACTAAACTACCGCGGCCCCGTTCAACAACGCCGCCAGACACTCAGACGGCGACCATCATTAGAGAGAAAGAGAATGGATTCGTCGCTGAAGATTGCACCGTTAAAATTCCCACGCAGCTCTGCTGAGACACGCTAAGGGTAGCTTTCGCAACAGACGGCTGGACAACAAACCTACCTCAGCCAATCGGCACGACACAGTTCGTGTTGATATTAGAGCACTAAACCTCCCTGCATGCTTCACAAATGAGAACATTATACCTCCAAAATATTGCCATTTGTTTCGCTTTCACTCCCAGTTCACTCCTATCGGCAGTGTTATCCGGATTCTACACTCCAGTCCACCTTGCCAACTGTAGTGGAATAACACCCCACTCCTACTTAAATCCAGTCCAGGTGTATTTACTGTAAAGATTCAATCGGGATTCTTCAATCATTTCCAAGCGCAATTCGGACTGAAATGTTACTCTAAACGTACTATATACATGTTGTATGTATGTTTGTTTGATTGATTGTTCTATATGCAGTTTTACACCGTTTGACGTATTTAGGCAAAATTGTTTGAGGGATTTTCTTGATTACTAACATAAAATAACTGGCTGAGTCAATAGGCCTCTGGCTCCCAAATGGGCCGAATATAGCCCCAAAAAAAACCTTAAATAATATCGTGTGTGTCAATTCTACACCGTCTGACGTATCTTAATCAAATGTGGCAAGGAAGTCCTTCAGTACCCAGCTTAAAATTATATGCAGGCTAAGATTGGCTCCGGTCCTCCAATGAGCCGAAACCCCCTTAAATGAGATTACGAATCTCCGGAACACATTAGGTCAGAAACCCGTAAAATACGCTTGTGTGCCCTCACTGCCTTCGTATTCCCTGGGAACGCCTTGTAGTTTACTAAATTAATTACAAAAAAATTAAAAGGTTAAACGATTTATTTTGGAGCGAGATGTAAGCACTAAACGAAACGTTTACAGCAAATGACTTAATAAACTCACCCACGACTCTCATGTGACATGTTTGTGTGTTGATGTGCTATGTGAGGAAACGTGGCGTACGTAAGTCTTCCAATTTCTAGTAAATATTGAGTGCGATAAGGTCTATTGACTTTTACAACTGTCTAATGCTAGTTTTTTTGTTTGTGTATGAAGCGATAGGTCTAATGCCCGGTTGCACCAACATCTTCCCCGATCCAAGATAGAATGATCCTAGTTCCGAACCAGGATCCAGTTTGATATTGATTCCAATGTAAAAGTGTTGCACCAACGAAATTTAATGATTCTGGATCACCGATTCGTCGATCTTGGTTCCAAAGTGAGAGATCGATATTAAGTATGAGACAAATTTTGGTATTGGTTCGTAATATATGACGTCATGAAAGTAGACGTATTTTTCACTATAGATAGAACTAGATGTGCAATGTTTGATCCGTTTTAAGTGAATTATTGCTATACGAATTTTACTGAATAATATTCAAATGCGTATAATGTTGTTTTAATTTCCCAGGAAAACAATCGAACCTAGTTCTATCTGTTGGCGTATTATCAAATACATTTTGTCGACGATTGCTGCAGATCTAGGATCGAGATTTCGAACCACCAATTTCAGCAGTTCGAAATGAACTTTATCTCGATCTGCAGTCCAGCTCCGGACTCGAATGGTACAACAGTTTCCTGTGTCAATTTTATATCCGATCTCGGATCGAGTTTCGAACCACGATGGTGCAAACCGGGCATAAGTGGCGTGGATACCCTACCTGCGGCAGAAACTGTCATTTTCTGAGTTCAGTGGCGAAGATAACTTCGTCTAGTCTCGGCAATGTTCGTTCCAGAATCATGAAGCTGTAGCAAATACGCAAACATTCCGTATTGGTTAATTCACTGAGATCATTTCCATTTTTCGTCACTACGGCTTGCGTTTCCATGCATTAACTGAATATTTTTGTAAAATGTTCAGCAAATATTTATAAAAGTACTCCAGCAGTATTTCAGGTATGTCAAGTTCTTAGGTGTTTCAGCTAACACAATGAGCAAATATCTTGCTTATCTAGGGAGAGCCGGCCAGAAAACTATTTTAGTTTACCATTTCCTAGATAATTTTTGACTGGCAAATCCTTCTCCCAGTTTCGTTGCTGATAATTCCTGCGTTCCGAACCGTCGCTATCAGATGAGCAAACTTATCATCTAACTATGTTTGTGTTATTCGAAGAAGAAACTATTTCATTACAAAATTGAACTTTTCTGCGACAATTTCTATGCACTGCATTTACGTAACATTAATTTGTAAATTTCTGTGATTTCAAAACATTGTCTTTTGTAATAGTGAGCAATCACTCAGAATCACTAGTTTTATTATAATTTGTGCTGGTGGTTAAAAAAAAACTAAAATGGGGCATTTGCTAACTTCGCAAATGCGAGTTGTTTTTAACTTTTTCCCTGCCATTGTCCATATCTCCATTAGGAAAGAGCACGTTTTTCTCTTGGCTGCATGAGCTCGGAAAAAACCTTTCCTACACAGTGCCATTTGTGACTTTCATTCTTATAACTCGGACAGGGAAACCGCACGTAATAACGTCTGCTCCCGAGAGATACTGGGGGTAATTACTTTGCATTTTTTAGTATCGCACTAAGAATAGCTGAGAATTTTGTTGGAAGTATTTTGCACAAAGTCTGAATTAATTTTAATTGCGTGGTATATGTTTTCGAAAGTTGTATTGCAATTAAAATGTCTTTGGCCGACGCAATATAAGTTTAAAATCATGCGATAGGTACGTAAATATGCCCAAAATTAGTTTTTATATGTTATAATATTTACATGGAAAATAATAATGCATACCTTCATGTGTGTAATATTGAATGAATATTCAGCAATATACTATGCAGTTGAGTTTATTAGAATCTCAATTTTCAAGCAATATCGCACTTTATTTTCCCTTTATCGAGATATTCAGCGAAATGCGACTAGAAACTGTGCATAAAATGAAGCAATTAAAAGAGCAAGTCTGTTTAAGAAGTTTACTTTGAAGTTCACTGGAGCCAACAAGGCACAACATAAAAAGTTTTGTGAAGTAATACCCTTAATTTATGAGAGAATATTAAAACTCGATATCAAAAAATAATAAGTACTACTCTCTAGTAAGTAATTCAATAAAATGGAGCACTTGAGCCAGTCACCATCTACAGATTTCATTCCTCATGCTTTATTCTTATGGTTCAAGACTGCAACTTTGAGTCTCATTTACCTATGTCTTCTGTGCTTTTAAAGGTTTAAGAATTAATTTGACATCTTAAATATAGCTTTAAAATTGATAGAAATGTAATTATCAAATCTTGCTAAAAAAATTTTTGCGTCATTTTATTCATTTACTAAAGCAAACTTCAAAACTATTTTCGAAAACGCATAATTTTGCGGAAAGTTTGAGTCCTTTAACTAAATCTGCTTTTACAAATAAGCATAAAAACTTATTTTATTTCAACCATTCTGTTAAATGTTTACACTGCTTGAACTTTGATGCGTAGATTGCAACTGGTAGACTTAAATTAATTATATATACGTATATGTAATATATATATATGGCTCAACTGCTCTATGTATATCTTGTCAACTTAAGCTACCAAATAAATGACAAAGAGTTGTATACAGATAGCTACAAACGCATTTCAGACGAAAAATAACTAGCTAACCACTGAAAACTTGTTTCAAGGCCTAATAAGATCTGCAAACATAATGATAATAAAGTCTTTAGTATAAAAATGCACGGATGGCTGACGTCATCCACAAACATTAACTCTGCAACATTTACAAATTTTTTAGACATTAGGTGAACTGTTTTTCTAATATGTATGGATACAGCCAGGCGACAAACCGAAGATTTGATCTAAGGATCGATCGAAGTATTGGGATTGATCGAAGGATTGGGATTGATTGGTGTGTATTGGTGTATGGATTGATCTGTATTGGTAGGAATGTGTGGATTGGTGTCTGAGAAGAGCACAAATGATTATCGTCCTAGCTGCCCTCGAGCATTCCAAGTCTCCAGAGCCTGGCAGTATTGAAACTTAAATGAATAACAATTAAGCCTATATGAATGTTGATCAATACCATGATTATAAAATACTCGTGTCTTTGGTCGCTATTAGTGTGATGGGCCTGGTTTGGTCACACACACATACAATGCCAAGGTCACCTGCATATAATATGGTTGTAGTGGTCTGTAACATAATATGTATTCTGACTTATGTATTTTTCTCGATCTTTGTTTTTCAAGGTTATTCAAGGTCGTGGGGTCAATGTCGCGTTAGTCTGCGTCTAATATGGTGGTGGTGGCCTGTAATGTAATATACTTGTCGACTTATGTATTTTTTCTCAAGTTTTTGTTTTCAAAGTTAGTCAAGATCATTGGGTCAAAGTCATGGTCACTGGCTTCCAATTTGGCAGATGGGTGGCGTCTACCAAGATGGCGGTCGCCTACCAAGATAGTCAATGGTCGCTCCTACCAAGATGGTGGAATGGTTGTGTGTGAAGGGTGACCTCTGTTAAATTTAAGTATTTTTAAATACCTACTAATAATTTTTAATAAATTTATTTTTAATTTAAAGATATGTTTTTGGTACTTTTCGGATGATTTTTTTATTATATTAATTTTTAGCGTCAAAATTCAAGGCCAAAAGTCAAAGATACTGACTGGTCAGCTTGCCCTCACTCCAAGGTGACTTGGGTCACTGATCCCGGTCACCTACCTGCTCCTGGCGAAAAATATAAATTTTTGGGAGATTCTTTTTTAATATTTTTAAAATAATTTTTAATAATATATCAATAACTTTTTTTCCGGAATTTTTTTGGAATTATTTTGAATTGTTTGGAAAAAAATTTTGGGACATTTTAGGGGTTTTTTAAGGAGATTTCAAGGGATTTTTTTTAAGGATTTTGGGGTTAGAGGTCAGTGGAGCCAAGATCAAGGTCAAGGGTCAAAGTCATGGGTCAAAGATCGCGGACGGGTGACTTAACAACATGGCGGCTCCCATCGGCTCCGGCTCCGATCAGCGATCCCATTGCACGTCAAATGCAATTTCCTTACTACTATTTTAATTTTCAAATTAATTTATAAACCTTTAAAATTACAGGGCAAATAGGTAAATCAGAATCAATATGGCACCCCTGAACCGTAAGGTGAAAGCATGAGGAACGAAATCTGAAGATGGTGACTGTCTCAACTGCTCCAAGTGTAACAGATGAGTGAGTGTGTGTGTGAGTGAAGAGATTTGGACGGCTCTTAACATCGTGGTCTTGAGAAAAGACTGATGAGAACCAACATCAATCCATGACCAGCCAAACTGTGGCATCATTGGCCAGAACTATAAATGGTCGTTCCTCATAAATGTTAAATGATTCAAGTTTTATGTACCATTGGGTGTGACAGTAGTCTAAAGTCTGTCATATAATACTACTTTAACATTTTTATCATATTCCTAGTTGTAAATAAATATGAATTCCAAACAAGTAATATCACTAAATACACACATACGTACATATATACACAGTCGAATTACATTATTATGGCCCCCTTCTAGTATCCCAGTAATCGCACTTCGCAGCACGGACAGAAGCCAGTGGAGCTGGCAGTGAATCAGTCAGGTACCGATAGGTCTCCACGGGTATATGGAGCAATGCTGTCTGCAGTGCGTCCCACAATTGTTGAAGGGTGCTTGGCGGAGGAGACAGACTGCGAACACGACGAGCGAGTTGGCCCCACAGACGTTCGATTGAAGTGAGATCGGGGCTATTCGGGGGCCAAAGAAGAACTTTGAAGTCTTGGTCATGCACTTCCAGCCACGTGCGGACACTTCTAGCCGTGTGGTAAGGCGCATTATCGTGCTGGAAGATCCCATCCTCCCGAAGAAAGACAGTCGTCATGTAAGGATGGACGTGATCGTCGCGGATGGATTCATAACCAAATCGATCAAGGGTACCTCCTACACTGATGATTGGACTTAGAGAATACCACGAGAACATTCCCCACAACGTATCACTACCCCCACCGCCTTGTGTTCGTCCAACCACAGATGCAGGGTGTAGGTTATTAGACGTTTCTCGCCGGACACGCTGACGTCCATCCATTCTATGCAGCTGAAACCCTGACTCGTCGGAGAAGGCTACACATCACCAATCTGCAGTGGTCCAGTCGCCATATTATCTAGCAAATTCCAGCTGTTTCCATCTATGCACCTGTGTTAGCATGTGTGCAGTCACCCTCCGTCTACTCCGGAGCCCCAATCGCAAAAGGGTTCGCTGGACTGTTCTGCTGTAAACATGTATCTGAAAGCTCCTGTATTTTTTAACGGTGAGCCGTTACACTATGGCCTGTCGGTTGGCCTCTTCACGCACCGTTGTAGTCGACGTTCACTTCGGACATCAATGGCGCGTGGAGCTCCACATTTCCCACCACGGCTATTACCAATGGTGACATTCATCCACTCACGATACACGTTTACCACAAAGGCACATGAACAGTTCACAAACGTCTCTGTTTCCGAAATGCTGCCCACCTTGGCCCGAAAGTCGATGATCAACCCTTTTTCCAATTCGGTTAAATTGCTTCCCTCATCCGTAACAGCGGGAAGCGCACTGTGTACAGCCAGCCTGTCGGTCGCATTATATACTCGCTTCACCAGCCCTCCTCACGGGTCATACGTGATCGTCTACGAACTGCAAATTGTACTTATAGCAGGTGGTCATAATAATGTGTTTCGACTGGGTATATATGTATATGTATGTTTTTCGTGTTATTACCCATTTGGAATTCAAATTTATTTGCTAGTAGGAATATGATAAAAATGTTAAACTAGTATTACATTACAGATTTTTGTCTACTGTCACACTAACTGGTACACAAAAATTTGTATCATTTACCTTTTTTGAGATAGGACAATTTATAGTTCTGGCCAATGATGCCAAAGCTTGGCTGGCGATGGATTGTTGTCGTAGTTCAAAGTCAGTCTGTTTATGTGGTTAATCCCATCAAAAGCTTTCATCCGTTCTTACACTTATGGTCGAACCAATGACCGTTCAGAGTTGTTATCTGACTTATTATTTAATACTTGTTTCGTTTCGGTACATTTATTTTAATTAATTCTAATTATTATGTTTTTTTAATTTTCACATTTTTCATGCTCCAGACCGAAAACCTGCACGAATATTCTGAAAATATTGTAATAAAATATAAGTAAAATTTCAATGTATTTGTATAATATATAAAAAATAACTACATGACAATTTTGTAACGAATTTAAAAAATATAAAGATAGCGTCAAAAAATTTCATATATAAAGCGAAAACTCGAAAAGATAGTAGGAATCAATTCCAGATTTCTGTAACTCTATAAATTGATACAAAATAATTTATGGGGTTAGCTATCTTCTTAACATGTCAATATCGAATATTCAGGTCAACCATATGTCCAGATAGCATCCGTGGGATCGCAGTGGCAGAGCGACAACAGGTCAATTCAAGACGACTGGCTTGCTTCCTGCTCCTCTGCTTTGTTGCCTGCACCACAACAGAGTATTATTATTATTACTCAGTACAGTCTATTTCATGTAAGTGGGGTAATTTTTGACAGTTCTCGAAAAATAGCGTGGTCACAATGTATCCTTCCGCCACAGCTGTTGTCACTGTAGGAAAAGACGTTTGTAAACAAATGTTTTGAGTCCAATGCACAGTTGCATTTTCCTCCTTCCTCGTGTTCCGTGTCATTGCAGGCACTGAAAGGCTGACGTTAGCTAACTTCCGTCCAGTAATTAATGTAGGATATTATAGCTAGTTTGGTATCCCAAACTGTTTTATTTTTGTGATTACGAAGTTAAATTGTTTGGGGCTCTCTTTAGTTTGTTTCGAGGGAACGAGGAAACAGCGAGGTGGTGGGGAGCTTTAGTTTACCGTATTTCGTGAGACGGCATTATTTTGATGTACTTACAAGTGTGTGACATTTTGAGTTGCGTATTGTTTTGATGGAGCAATGAAAAATTTTGCTCGTATAAAAATAACATTTTAATTATTTAACTTCGAAAATTTTAATTATAATGAAAAAACAAAACGCGATATATACGTCACTGTTCGTATTCGTACAGATGCAGTAATATGTACTTACCGTACAGATGCAGCAATATGTACTTACAAACACTTTGACCGAAGTTAACCTTACACTTGTTGAATTAACGACATAGACAAATAAACAACTATTATTAACTCACTACAAAAGTGCGGAAAGTGCGGCATTTTCAGGCCACTTGCAATTCAATAATTATATTAACGGTTTACACATACATTTACAAAACACGCAAACTTACTGTTTGTAAAATTCGCATACTCTTGAACACCTGTTTTTCTATGGCAGTTCTTGCAAGTTTACTTCACTTAAATAACGTTTTTTCGTCACACGACATTAAATAATTTATTTACAGAATCATACAGTAAAGTTAACACTGCGTACGTTTCCTGAAACCAGCAAACATAAACTTACATACGTAAAATATATTTGTGTCACTTCACTGCGGGCGGCGGTGAGGAAAATGGCGGAGGTAGCAGTTTTACGAAGCGGTGACACGTGGCGATTAATATTATCTACATTTCACTCAATAAAACGCACTACAACGGTAACTACGACCAACTATGCTTGAAGAAAGAAAATAAAAAAATTACTACCGGTTAAATTTTCCGACAACACCAACAAGATATTTGTATAATAAATACGATGAGAAAATGGCAACGCACAGCGGGCTTCACCGGACTGGAAAATGGAAACACAAACGTGGCTAGCCATTGGCTGGAAACTGGAATAACAAACATGGCTGGCCATTGGCTGGAAACGTTTACTGTTCGTACGTGTTGACTTACTCTGTCATAATTGCTAAACATGTTTTTAAAGTCCAGACACTAATAGCCAAGAAAATTTTTTATTGCTTTAAAAACATAACTAAAACCATAAATGTTTTAAATATAATTAAGATTTCAAATTACAACTTTTAGTTCTGAGTACTATTTTCTTCCGAAGCCACCATCAAAATAGCCAACTTAACAACACTGATCTCGCAGCAGTTGATCAGCAGATACAATACTTTACAAACGAGAGCATTTACGGTTTGCATAGTGTGTACGTTGGTCACATTGTCTAAGATTTCACTCCACTTATATGAAATTTACTATAAGCTTAACCTCATAAAATAGCCGTAGCTGAACGATAGTCAATCCCGCAATACTTTTAAACTGCAACTTATCTACTTATAATGCTACGGTTTCTGTTGTTAGCAGACTATTCAACCTTGGAACAAGTTTTCAGTAGTTAGCTTGTTATTTTTCATCTGAAATGTATTTCTACCTGTATACATACAACTCGTGTTATTTTTAGTTGGCAGACTTTCACTTCTGAGTTGGCAAGTAACACACTTTGTATACACAAGTGAAATAACTTGGGGATAAGAACTATTAACGCCATAGGTCAAAAACCACTTAAATAATTTTCGTGGTTTTTTTTTTTTTATATTCGAATTACTTTACAGAAATTGGGGAAGTAATTATCAGTTTTCTCAAAAGTATTGAAAATCGTCACAGAAACTTACCAGATATTGTGCGATTTTATTTTCTGTCAAGCCATTTGATAAAATATTGGCTGAAGAAATTATACTAAATAGAATACTAAATATATTAAGACTCCGAAAAATACAGTCGTTTAAAAAAATCTCTTGTGCTTAATAATTAACATGCCGTACAGTAAAACTTACCTTGAATGTGATACTCGCAAAACGCCGTGGAAGTTTTAACCATTCTCCTGCTTAAGAGTTGATATACTGCTGTTAAGTCTTACTTTTCTGGATCCCATTCATAAGTAACTTCGGTAACTTTTAATTATTTAGTAGTTTTTTATATCGCCAACTCAAAATCTCTTCAAACGCACTTGGTTACTGAAGTTAACAAAACTTGTTCTACGTTCCCGCTTCGTGATATCCCCACGCGCCCCTGCTGATCAACTCTAGTGCTACTCAGCGCCGGCACAGAGTCCATTGCAATTGTTTAGTTTCCCTGGGCGGGTCATCGAATCTAGTTGACGTAAGGGGGTGGATAATGCACGAAGAGCAGGTTGCTGACGAGGGAGGTGGAATGTCTATGGAAATAAGCCCGCGCAAAGCATCCCTCCAGCGAAGCTGCGAGCGAAGAGAGGTGTGATAAGTCTGCTAGATGGAGAGAAAGAGAAGGCAGGATAGTAGGATGGCATTCCACGGTAGATGCATCCTCCGCCGCCGGAGCAAGTCGCCATCCTTTCTTCCTAATTAGACAAATTTAAATTCATAGCCGCCGTGGTTTTCCCACCAAGCCATTCCATCCGAGGCGCCTCTTGCAGCCCACCCCTCCCTCACTCCTATGTAATCTAAACCAATTAAGGAGCAGCGAGGTGGCTTTATGCAGTGACACGCATCGAACCTCGAGATGTGCGTGCCTGCCTGCGTGCGTACATGGGTACGCCTGTGTGCGTGTGCGAGCGGAAACAAAAAAGGAAATTTTCCTGTCGCCTTTCCCTCCTCGACGTTCGCACACCCCTGCCTCACTGTTGCGGCCCTCGCCCCTTCTCACAACCCCTAGCCACGAGTATAGTCACTGTCTCCACATCTATCGCATGAGAGATGAAACACACTTCTCTGACTATAGCAATAAGATTCTCCCGGCCACAAAAATTAAACTATTTCATGAAAGTTCTTCTGAGATATTTTATCGAAATAATGTCCGTGCAATTGAAATTTTATTAAGTATTAGTGCAGCATTCCCCATGGTATAAAGGAAGACCAGATTGCATTAAATATAACGGAGATACAGCTGACGTCAGCTAAAAACACGTGGAGTGGCTGGGACGTTTTTTGCTTCGGTTCATCTGCACTAAAGTTATAAATCCAAAAAATTTCAGTTGATTTTTATTTGCTGGGTAGGGTTAAGTAATGACCTTCGCTGCTGAGTTAATAAATTGTGGGGCACGGTAGGCCAATCATTTTAATATGTATATAACTCGGCCAATTTTTTAATTTGTTACATTTAAGACTGTCTAGTTAGAGGTCCAGTGTCGTTGCTTTACCAAACAACATTAATTTCCAAACGGTGACAAGTGGATACACGTCGCCAGATTTGTGCTGTAATTATGAGCAGAGATAAACAACGTCAGTGCTGATGGTGTAGGATGCCACCATTAAGCTCTGCTGCTCACGCTCGACTTTCAGGCCACCATACATTAAACAGTTCTGATGAGCGTCGATATCCTGCGCAACTGGCTTGCGTGGTGGGGCGATGAGACATTGCAGACCGAGCAACGAAACACGCGGCACTGGACAGCGCAGCCGTCAACATCCCCAGCAGCAATTTTTGGCCGGGCCAACGAGGGAAAAAATTACGTTCGTTTGACATCAAAGCGACATTCCGGCCTATGTCGGCCCGACGTTGTGTTATTAATGGGACGCCAACCGATCTCCGCCCATTTACCAACCAATCTCTTATTGACATCGGTAGTGTGTCGGATAAGATATGTTAGTGAATACACAATGCCAATCAACAAACAGCGTTTAGTTATGTTTTAAAGAAATTGTAACCAATAAATAAAAACTGAAGAAATTTTTTTCTGTGCATATCGTAGTTATTCGCTTTTTTTTTTTTTTATCCGAGTATCATCCAGTAAAACCTGAATTGTGAAAATCTACTCGGCGTAACAAGTAGCAAAAATGCGCCTCTTGCGTTACTATGCTGATATGCTATCCACTACACCACTCTACACACGAGAAGTGTAGTAATATGGAATGTTAGTAATCATTACAGTTCAATGTAATCGTTTATGTTCCTTAGCATACAGCTTTAATACGTCATATTTTAATAAAATAATCTGTATTTAACTATTACCCCATGAAAATAACAGATGTCGTGAATGTTGTGCATTACAAGCTTTACAGTATGACGTATATTTCATTTTTCATTTTAAGCCGATTTTTGAGTCAAAGCATGAATTGTATTTAATTATTAGCAATGAATGACCCAAGGGACATTTCTCATACATAGGGAAGCGAGGGGCTTGTTGTAACAGGGGTAAATAGTAACATGTATTTTTACCGGGATATTGAAGTCTTTGACGTCGACTATTTGACTCGCTCTTGTCCTTATAACTCCCCGCATTACGTAAGCACAACCAGTGTTCCGCCAAGCGGCGCAGCGGGAGGTTGTGTGCACACGCTCCTATCGGGCCTGGTAACGAAAAAAAAAATCGTTTACGTAAACTTTGATTTCTGATACCTACTATTAATTTTTATTGTCGCTATTTTGAGTATTAGGGTCCTAAATATATCTAACTTCACTATGCTTTATTGATTTTTAGTGGTAACGACATAGACCAATGTTATTCTCAATTATCCTAGAAATGCATGCCATGGGACAAGTAGTCACAAATTCGTGGCGTTAGTTGTAACATGTTACACCATGCCCCTAATTATGTTTGTATTTGCGTGACTGATTTTATGTGATTGTTTATTTATTTTATGCGTTTCACTATCATATATTATTATTCGTTTCTATTTTAGTATGAGAGACTACAAAAGAAAAACTGAGAGGGCTGCGAAAAGTCAAGAAGTGCAGGAGTTAGCTGCAGTAGAAGTTTTGGAGAACAATACAAGTATACGAAAAGCAAGTAAAACGTTTGATTTGTGCCATGTGATGTTATATAGGTACACCCAGGAAAAAAAAAAAAAGAATGTCCTACTGTTGGCTATGTCAAACCTAGATTGATATTTACGCAAGAAGAAGATAAGTTGGCTTCCTATTTACTCAAATGTTCAGATATCAGTGGCGTCTCGTTAGAGCAAGCAAGGCAAGCAGTGCTTCTAACTTATATTTCCTTTAAGGTAACTTTTCACTCATGCGGTACACATTCTACTCGGGAAACAATACTGTGCGTTATAAGAAAACAACTCGTTGGCTAGCAAAACCAAGATGTTTGGAAGCGCTGTAAGTAACGGTTTCAACAGGTAGGCGGCCGCACTGGTTTCCTAGCCGACGGAGGGGTGGAAGGGTAGGAAGACCCCCGGGGAGGGGCGGGGGCTTATGGCTGCGTCAAACTGTGTTAGAAGCTACGATGGTAGTGCTTTCTTCACCGAACTGAAGCTGGCCTAGCCGCAGGCAGTTGGCGTGGTGTAGTTTACAGTAATTAGATCGATGCGTGGGCAAGTTCGCGCGCACAACACGAATCGTATTTTTTTTTTTATTTAATTTAGTTTTGGTGCTGAGAATGTTACATATATTCGGGCGCGTATACCCTACAGAGAAATTATAAAATTACAGTGTCAGACTGAGAACCGAGTAGATAAAGTGAGCGCAACAGAAACTTGTGGATTTCGAGTGAAGCATTTTTCATCAGTGCTTTCACTTTTCTGGAAAGAGGAGACATTATAAAAGAGGGTAGTCCGACACCTGAGCTTACGATCACGACAACATGCAAGAAAGGAAATTTTGTAAGTCATTTAAAAAAAAAAATGTTTATCAGGAATACTTGTGGTTAGCTGGATGTAACAGCCTAAACAAACAGTTTTTCTGGCCATGTTTATTGTTTTCAAAGGATGTAAACACGTGGATTTTTACGTTAAAACATTAATTTACTGTATATCAATTATGACGGACGTGAAGGTTTGCAGATGTAATTATAAGTTCAATGCTATAATATGCTATCTAACTCAGTGTCAGCGACGAATCCTTGTAAATTCTAGATTTCAGTATATATAGTAGAAAATTAAAATTAATCATAATGAAAGTGATGTTTATAATATGGTCGCAGTCATGAGTTTGCAGCTGTTCTAACCAATTCATTTTCTAATATGATTATGGCATGTGCTTTATGTGTACAATCAATGACCTCGGACACTGATCAGACCAAACCACCGTTGATTTACAACGCGTGCCGATCTGGATGTCCTTCGCATGCGTCACACTTCCCTCGCCGGCCCTCAGATGTTCGGCTGTCTCTAGCTACAGTGAAAACATCAATATGCGAGCGGTGCGGGAGTGCGTGCACATTCTATACGTGCGAAGAGCATTAATTAACATACGTATTGTAATACTTCCGTTGATAAAGTTAACAGTTGGAACAATGGCCAGGTAGAGTTGTGCACAGTGAATCCAGGGAAGTCATTCTAATGTGCTAAAGTCCACGACCAATGAATCGGAGGAAGGCATTCAAATACCAATTTCTGAGGTAGTGAGAGGAGTCGGTGCAGCGATAGTTATTGTTTACAGAATAAAACAGGAAGTAGGGTTCAAGGAAGGTACATTAAAATCTTTGTCTACCCCACACAAACATAGTGCGAAACTACAAATGAAGACTAACATTGACGATTTTGACTTTTAGGTAGTGAGGTCTACAATAAATAACTCCCACGTGATTGACAAGTGTCGACCGATTGTTGGGGCGGCCGGCAGTGTATTTGTGCGATTGTGATTTGTACTCATACAACGTCGATTTAGAACGTGAACGGATCTGGAAAAAAAACCTTTATGCATTAGTTTACACGCACATTTCAAGGCTGATGTAAATATTTGCTCTATAAGTACAATAAAACTATGTAGGCCTACGTGTTTGAATGTATCAATACCACATGTTCCGAAAGCACAAGGCAGCTTTTCATGACGCATTTTCCTGTACAGTCCATTTCTTATAAGTGGCCTCAAATTTGACAGACAATGTGACCAACCTACACACTATTTAAACAGTAAATGCTCTCGCTCCCACAGTATTGTATCAGCTGATCAACTGCTGCGGGACCCGTGTTGTTAAGTTGGCTATTTTAATGAGGTCTTTGGAAGAAAATGGTACTCGGAACTAAAAGTTGTAATTTAAAATTTAATTATACTTACAACATTTATTGTTTACATTAAGTTTCTAAAGCAAAATTAAATTTTCTTGGCTATTAGTAACGGGACTTTAAAAACATGTTCAGCATTTATGCAGAGTATGTCGACACACACGAACAGTAAACGTTTCCAGCCAATGGCTAGCCATGTTTATGTTTCCTGCCAATGGCTAGCCATGTTTATGTTTCTAGCCCGAGCCCGGTGGAGAAAGTTGTGCGAGCACGTTTTTTCTCATTGTGTTTATTACACTAATATATTATTGGTGTTGTTGGAATATTTAATCGGTAGTTAATAATATTTTATTTGCTTTCTACAAACATAGTTGGTTGTAGGTACCATTGTAGTGCGTTTTGTTAAGTGAAATGTAATAATAATCGGCACGTTGTTAAACTGCTCGTTCCAACATTTTCCTAACCGCCTTCCACAATGAAGTGACACAAATATAATTTCCGTATATAAGTTTAAGTCTGTTTGTATTAGGAAACGTGCGCAGTGTTGATTTTACTGCTATTTAATGCTAGTGACGAACAAACGTGATTTTAGTGATTTAAACTCGCAAGGATTGCCATAGAAAAACACGTGTTCAATATGTTCAAGAGGTTACAATAACAGCAAGTTTGCGTGTTTTGTAAATGTATTTGTAAACTGTTAATATAATGATTGAAATGCAAGTGGCCTGAAAAATGCCACATTTTCCACACTTTTGTAGTGAGTGAACAATATTTGTTTGTCTACATCGTAAATTCGAGTGTAAGGTTAACTTCGGTCAAAGTGTGTGCGTGAATATATTGCTGCATCTGTAAGAATACGAACAGCGACGTATGTATCGGGGTTTGTATTTTAACTAAAGTTATGATTTTCTAAGTTAAATAATTTAAATTGTATTTCCATACGAGCAAAATTTTCCTCTGCTCCATAAAAGCAATGTGCAACTCAAAATGCCACACACTCATGCCAAATCACATAGTCCCGACCAACAGAGCACGAAACGACCAAAAACGCAACCATGACACATTTAAATGTGACTACTTGAATTTACAGCACGACCGACACCACGCACTCAGCATTTTACCTAACTATTTAGAAGGCGCTGATAGGCTACGTTAGTCTCAGAGGTGGTGAACAGGAGGGAAACTTGTAAAACATAATGGTGACAAATTGATATCGCTAATGCATACAAAAGTAAAATTATTATTTTTATAAGAGTTAGGTACAGTAGTTATTTAATTTTATTTTCTTATGATCTGCGTATTTACCATTGTAGGGAAATGCTTGCAATACAATTTCATTTTGCACTGTTGTACATTCTTATGCCGTGCCGCACGACACGACGAAGAA
The DNA here is from genome assembly GCA_029891345.1 of Dryococelus australis. Taxonomy (NCBI): domain Eukaryota; kingdom Metazoa; phylum Arthropoda; class Insecta; order Phasmatodea; family Phasmatidae; genus Dryococelus; species Dryococelus australis. The sequence continues at coordinate 16,379,707 of CM056997.1, read as the reverse complement.
TAGATATAATTTCTAATCCAAAATTGCTGGTCAGACGACAGAATCGGTCGGGCTTACGACAATCTATGTAGTATTTCATGGGCTGTTGGCCGTCGTGTCGCGCGCAATGGGGCTATGTGATTCCGGCATCGTAAGAACATCAAAATAATCCGGTCTCATAAAAGACGATAAACTAAAGCCCCCCCCCCCTTACCCTTTCTCAGCTCACTTTTTTCCTTTTTGCCTTGAAATAAAATAAAGATGATACCCTAATTGGGCCCACATTTCATTGCTATGGACATTTATATGTGTTATTATTGATTGACACTCTAACACACTGTTTCTGGAGGGTTTCTAAATGTAAAGCTTACTGGCTATACAAACTTGTAAGTTGTATCACTTGTATTTTTTTAAAACGTGTAAAAAATTTGTCATGCTTCTTACGCAGGGATACTTGTCAGCAAATTGATTTTAAGGTTTATCCTGTTTTTTAAAAGATGTATTTGAAAGTAACATAATGGCATGTAGGTTTCAACGTAGGGGTCTTTCATAAATGTTTTGAGCATTTTCGTTTTGGAAATTAAAAGCGCTCATGTGTTTTTAACATACATTGTTAAGAATAACGGAAGAATAATTCATATAATGAGGATTTACATTGGAAAGACAACTTTTTTATATCAAGTAAATTACATCATGTTTATCAAACAAAATTCTTCCAATTTAAGCACCCAAAGAAGGTGCTCCAACATCATAAAGAAGTGTCTCATGCATCAGCAGGAACTGCGACATTCCAAAATTTATCACTAACATAAATTAACTTTATGATGTCTTCAATCTTGGGTAGATGGACCATCTTCCTAGTGTGTAAGTAACATGTTCATTTGATATATTGTTTCTGTAGGTCACATCTGCTTCTCTAGAGCGCTTTATAGCATCTCTGAACTGAAATACAGTTTTTCATTAGGTACCCGAGAACAAGCCTAGGACTGTATTCACAATTTTGAGGAGGGAGGTTGTATAACTGAACTCCAGTGTAAATATAAACACTGATTTAGTCAGAAATAAGTTTTTATTCGCAGCATGACAGTCTGAACACATAGGTATTATTTGAGAACAGTTAATTAAGTATTTAGTATGTAGACCTGCAATACTTAACATTTGAGTTACAAAATGAGCATTATTAAAATTACTGAAATTAAGTAACATTTGCTTGAATATTATTTTGTCTACCTACACACTTAAACATCCCGAGAATTATAACCACCATAAAAGTATCAGGCTGTACAGAGTTTGTTGTCATATCATACCACGAACCTGAATTATGTACTTTTAATGCAGTAGTATGCATGGCATAGTCTTTATGTAAGAATGTATACTGTTTTTGAAAAAAAAAAAGGTGAGGGGTGGGGGGGCGGTATTTCAGTATTTGTACATTCCTGAGGGGGTGGGGGGATCTTGGTATTTGGTGTTTGTGGAAACCATGTTAAATTTTTATATTTACAAGAACTTACTTCAGGTAAGTGTGACAAGATTAGTTGACAATATGTTTAGAGTGTATTCAAAAACAGTAAAATATATTTTATTCATTTGATACTCAAAATACAATTTCATTTTCGTGCATCCTGGTTACAAATTTCTTGCAAGGTAAAAAAATTATCAATTTATAGACTTATTACATGGGCTGTTAGTCATTTACATGAAATATTTATAAACTAAAAAAAAACTGGATTGTTGCCAACCTGCAACTGATTGAAAAGCCCTTCACAGCTTCTAAAAGTTATTTGGGAGGAGGCACATGCAGTTTACAAAAACAGGCAGTAATATATTGTTTGTTTACAAATACTGGCAGTCTCATGGTGTTTGCGAACAGCCACATTCAATGACAGTTCAGCTGTGGCGGAAGCATACATAGCCACCCAGATTCAATTGGCACTACTTTCCTATAATTGTCAAATTTGAGACTACTTATATGGAATGGACTACAGCTATTTAGTGATGTGACCTGTGGGATGTGTGTATCGTATAATATCGGCGTATTACGTTTGTATCAGGTAGCGAGACAGCCTTTGTGGCGCGAGCTATCGATCTTGTCGGTGCGTCGAATTACAGTGACTAGCAATTCAAGGACACCAGGGTATCATAGTGGTCGGTATTCGCACACACTCCGTATGATCTGCTCATATGTCCCTATATCTTCGCAACTGTGCTTCAGCTGGTTGAAATGTAATCATCGGTTTATTTTTGGTGAAAGACAGCTGCAAGATACGAACGGTGACTTACAAGGGCGAAATGACAATGGTAAATATGTTTTCAGCTCGGCTGTAATGACTTCGCCTATCCTCCCTCCTGTAGGCTATCACTGAACACCTCCCGTTCTGTGCTTCCTCCCCGTGCACTGTGCTAGAAGAATCTTCTCTTTTAATGCGCACTCTACCTGCTTCGTTTTTCCCGCCTCCTGCTCGTTCGCGTGGACTGCTTTCCGTCTTTACACAAACGAATCATGATTTTTCCTGTCTACACTTCTGTACAAACAAAATTGATCCGTATGTAAATACCTCACTGTCGAAGGGTATAAAAATAATATTGATTTTGAGTGGACAAGGTTCCGGGTTTGATGAAGGTATTTTTGTAATATGTTTCACTCGGGCAAATTTTACGTTAAAAAATATAATAATATTTTTGCAAGCAGCGTATTTTATATTTAGGTACGAAAAAAATGTTTAAATGCCGCCATTTTGCACCTTGAAATCCAAATTTTCCCGGGGGAGAACCCGGACCCTCCTCCCCCTTTTTTGGGGAGATCAACGCCACTACTGCCCCCTGCACGCAGTAGCTTGCCCACGAAATTTGAGCACGCATCGCCACTATCAGATATATATTTTGGGCTATTGCCTACAGAAGTCAGGAAGCTAGCTTACCAATGCGCTGTAATGCTTCAATTAAAAAACATCCCCCCTTCCTGGCATGAGAATAACATGGCCGGACCAGACTGGTTTCACAATTTCATGCGCAGGAATCCCCAACTATCGTTAAGAACAAAAGAAGCAACATCACTAAGACGAGCAACATTAAAAAAAAAAAAAACCAATGTCAACGATTATTTCGGAAAATATCAAGGGTTGTTCCAAAAATATTACAAATAATTTACGTTAATAGTGCCATATTTATATAAGGTTTCAAATGCCGTGAATCTGTAAATAAAGACCATTTTGATTTTACGTATAGATTATCGAAACTAAGTAAACTATTTAAACGCTGTTAAATTTGTACAGTTGATTGTTGATGATAAAGATTATTTTAAACTAGCTGACCCGTGCGACTTCGTTCGCATGTTTTTTTTTTTTTAAAAGCCCAAAATAATTTAATAAAGTTTTTATCTTTAAAATACTAATATTTCTTCTTTCAGGTTTAATGGAGTTATTAAATTACACCCTGCCATCGCTTCGCAAATGTTTTATTTTAGCACAATATTTAGGACTTTGAATTGATCTAGCCGCTTTTTTTATTGGGTTCTCTAGCCACTGAGCTACTGCGGCCCCATTTAGAAAAACTGTAGCCACTGGCTACTACGTTTTTTTGGAAGGAAATAACAGCTCATAAACGAAAAGAAAGGAGAAATGACGGAAATGTTTTATAGGCTGTTCACAGTAAAATGAGCACTTTTGAAAAACCTGTTAAAGATCTACTTGTATACACATTGTGTGTTCTTCCGCCTTACGTAAAATTAACATTGCCATGAGCCTCATCACTTTATTCATGCGTCGGTCAAGCGAAATGTGTAATTATTAGTTATGTATATGTTGTGCAAATCTGCTCGCTTTAACAATTCGACACATTAAAAATACAAAAAGCGAGAGAAATAATTTAATTTTTTACAAATGGTTACCTAACACTTTTTGTTCGAAGTTAATATATGGAACTACTTTCCCCTCTATCGTTACCAAATTTACTGGACACACGGCACTCAGGGCGCCCGTTAAAATATATGCAGGTAGGGGCAGTGACTTTTTTTCTAAGGTTGATTGCAAAAGTGCTCACTTTATCGTAAACAGCCTTCTAACAATGCTTTTTTTAGGCAGTAATCCTAAGAAAAGCTTAAACCAGTACCTATTTACATCCCTGATGATCATTTTTTCCGGAACCGTATGGGATGTCTAGATGAAACAAAGACTAAGTTGGTCCCGGTGTTATTATCTATATACTGTGTAAATGTGATGTCAATACGTTCAGTGGTTTTTGAGTTAAATCCGTTCCGACAGACAGACACGAAAAAAATCCACATTAGATATGGCTTAGTTGTCAATTATACTATATGAAAAAATAATTAAAAACTAAAAATTCGAAAATCACAGACAGACACTTATATTTTATTTAGTAGTATCGATTTAAGGGCAAGAATGTCGATAGTTCTATAAATGAAAACGTTTATAAGATGTACCAAATTATTATTTTTTTGTTTCTTGTTTTTGATGTGAAAGTTTAGATATTAGTTTTAAAACAAACTGTTGGTAATTTCAATAAAATCAAGTTACAATACTTACACAAATATGAGATTTCCAAAAATGATTGTTTACGTACTTATCTTTCAAAATAAACGCTCCAACCTATTAAAAATTTTACGATTTTATAACTGTTATTACCTGCCCCACTGTTGTTGCAATTCGCCCAGAACACGGGGCAAATTGTAACAACCGACCTATAATAAAATGCCCGTTGTGGGAAAAAGGTGTACTTTTTTATATTTTTGCTGTTCTGAATTAATAGATGAATGATTGGTTTATCGATTCAAGCACTCGTAGTTATATGAAACCAGATAGGTTCCATGATATACACAATTTTCTGAAAAGTGTTACAACATGTCCCACGCTCCCCTATGTGTGTAATGTATTGAAATTTGAAGTGAATTAATGTATGCCAGTTTTTATTCCAATATATCTTACAACGTACCATAGATTAACACACCACCACGCGAACCAAACTTCAACTTTTAAAAAGTAATTCTTAATTCCACTGTTGAATATTTCAAGATCATATCTTACTTACAGTTTAGTTACATCATGTGTTACAATATATAAATTATATTCTGATTTTAATAACAAGTAATTTATGTTTTTACTAATATATTTTAATTTTTTGCTCAAAGAATTTTATTTGCGTATGTGAATTTAAAAATTACTTAATCTATGGCCCTCGCAGATATAGATTTGAATTTTGCATGTAAATAATAATTAATCAACGGTATTTTCAACATTAACAACCAAATACAAAGAACTAGATGCTTTGCCCAAACATACGAATACCTACCAGTTAAAATAGTATTTTTCCCACATAGTAAACAACCAACTAGAAGCCTTTTATTTTCAAAAGATAGCTGTTATACAAAAACGACAAGAATTTAGCAAATAAAAGGAATATGTAGGCCTTAATTTATATTTAGAATACATCAATAATATGCTATGTTCGCATTATATTTGTAATACAATCTTGGTCCAACAGAACAAAAGTATCCACCTTCAGCTGTTACATTCACAAGTATGTCTGAACATATTGTTACGTGCTACAGCTGGCGTCGACTCAATTGCTCCGCGCCGTTACCGGAGAACCACCTCGCCTTCCCCTCTTCCTGGAACGATGCGCTCGCAGCCACCTGATTCCCCTTCTGGGAATCCCGTGAATGCCGACAGCGGCGGGACTTGCTGGCGTCACAGACCTCCTCTCGCCTGCTAGAGTTTCCGATACGTTTAGCGACGACGCAAGAATGTTCTGGTGAGATTGCCTGGCGCCTCGGCCCTCCGTGACGCATCAAGCGAGTTGGGGAAGATTCTAGGTGGCGGCATAAGACACTATATATACTGCCGCAACCCAGCGGCCGGCAGTCTTTGATGGATGCCACCTAGCGAGTGTGCGCGAGCGAAGGGGAGTGTCAATGACGACTGGAGATTGAGGGACGAAGGTGAGTAAGGTGTTCGTGGCTTGAATAGACGAGAGGGTGTGAAACCGACAAGTGAAGCCTACTGTGCGTGAGGACGCTTGGAGGACTCTAGAACATTGCGACTGGCGGGACATGGACTGAACTGGGGTGGGACTGAATGGAAGTGCAATATTGATTTTATTGTAAATATTCAAACTGTCAAATATGGACGCATAACTTATAAAAATAATTGAATTGATTGATACACTCTATTGGGACTGATCTTTAATTATTTTATTTTATTGATTTATTTGTGGTAATAATAAATTGTACTAAATTGGAGTCATTAGTTCTGAACAGTAAGTGATATCAATTTTATTGTGAGCTTTCGAGTTCAGAGAATTTTGCCGTAGTTATTGTAAATAATATTAGAAAATTATAATTAATTCTTTTATTTCATCAATACCTCCGTCCTTTAACGAACTTTTTTTAGCCCACTTAATTTCTAGAGAGAGAAATTGTATAAAAAAAAAAAAAAAAAAAAAAAGGAGTTGAGAAGAAAATTACTTTTGTAAAAATTGTATTGGCTGCAAAAGATAATTTTTTTTTTAATTTAAAACGATTTTTTTTACCTATGAATGACATGAAAATTTTTAGATTTTAACCTAACGAATGAATTACAAATACTAAATGTCGACAATATATTCTCTAAAAGGTAACCAAAAATATGATCAACAAAGTTAATTTTAATGAAGCACTGTCTGTGTGATAAAAAATATTGTTTTTGAGAAAAGACTTGTTACTTCATCTGAAATATAAGAATTTCCATTCTTGTTACAATGTTGGTTACACGATGTTGGCCTGTTTTAACACTAAGTATTAATATTGCCTACTATTATGTTCCCAACACTGACTCAACAAATCATAATCAACTAAATATATTTCAAGGAGAAAGGACTCATATCTTGAAAAACGTTCGCAGTTTTTGAATACAAGAAAGGGGCAACGTTTTCATTCTAAATGCTTGTTCCATGATTTGACAAGATGTTGGCTGAACAACGTTGGTCCAAAAGAAAAGAACATAATTACCATCATGTTGTTTACCAACGTGTTAGAAACCTTTAACTAGCCATTTTAATGCTTTAAAAAAATTCACTTGCTATATATTTTGGCACTTTTTGATATAGTGGAATTGTTGTTTGGTGGGACAATGCTGGTTTTACAAAGTTGGCTCAACACAGATAGGTGTAAACATACCAAATGCCGGCAGTATTTTTCAGACAAATATCTAACATCTGACCAGCCAAGTTAATTTTAAATTAGAAATTTATCGCATGTAAAGAAACAATTTTATTGGAACTTGCGAAATTATTGTTTTATTTTATTATAACTATAGTAATTTGCATTGTTGGCACAATGTATTTTACACGATATTGGTCCAGCTTAACAATAAATACCAATTACTGTCATGTTACCATCATTAACTCAACGTACCATAGACAACTAAACCTAATTAAAAAGGAGAGGCTCTTAGGTATTGATAACCTGTGTAGTTTATTATACACATGAAAGCGTTATTGTTGAAATTTAAATTTGTTTCTCCATAATTTGATAAAATAAATATTGGTTGCACATCGTTGGCCCAACAAAAAGTACATACCACTTACCAACAGTATATTGACCAACTTGTTACCAACCATCAAACAACCATTTTAATATTTAAAAATTTTCACATGCGATATGTTATCGCATTTTCTGATTTAGTTGTATTATTTTCTGAGAGCCGCTAGGTTATCTCATGACATGTTCGTAGTAGGAAATTTTCTTTTGAATATTACGTTGGGCCAACGTTATATTGTTTTTTTCCAATCCAACATATAGCCAAAATTTCCAAACAAATACCAACCGTTTGCCAAACATAGCTACTGAAGATGTTTAATAAAATTGATAAATTGTAACTCAAGTCGACAGTTTAAAATTTAGCCGTCATAAAAGCTTACCGAATTATAAACATTTTAAATTGGTAAGTGTGCTTTGCTTCAACCGTTTTTTTTTTTTTTTTTTTTAATTGAGCAGTATAAATGTCCAAACTGTTTATTCTTCTAACAGCTATGAATAAAAATCTTTGACTAGAATTAAGATCGATAAATTTTGACAACTGATGGAATGAAAGGGAAAAGGTATCCGATCTCTCCGGAAATAGTCTGCCTCCATCGTGAATTTCATAACATTCATTTTGTAAAGCAGTGCAGGAACCGTGTTCGCGGAACATGCAAACTCACTGTTACACCCCTCCCCCCTCCACCCACCCTTCAGAAATATGGCTCGGGTTGTTTGAATACTAATGCGCTGGTCGGCAGGGATGAAAAATGCGCGCTGGAATTGAGGAGGTTCGCGGAGCTGCGTTTGTCCCGCGGTGCCAGAGACGCTCATTACAGATGCTGTGGCGCACCTGAGGAGTTTAACAGGTTCCGAGACATTACACCGCAACTTCATTTACGAAACACGTTATGTATTCACCTGGGAGATACGGTTACCCGGCTAACAAGTGTACACGCTTGGAAATAGCAGTCCGAAACTGTAGCAAAAACTGCAGTAGATAAAATATTTACCAACTGTGCGCAGCTAAAAACTGTAAGTTTACAAGCCGCCAGATTGTTCTTAGGTAAATATAGAACTAACCCAGCCTTTAATGGTAGCTCTATGCTAGTGGCTGTTAGCATACCTACTGATTTACTGATGAGTAGTGCAATTCTAAAAAAAATATTTTTAATTGCCTCATGAGCGTAGCTAGTTCAACTTGACTGTAGTTCTATTTTTTTTTAAATAATATCAATATATTTTTTTTAAAGTTAACATGTTAATGGAATACTGTTTCATTGTCACTAATATTGCGTTGCTTGTGGTTTACTGAATTATATGCACGGTTTCCTCACACTTTAAAAAAAAATAAACTCTGAAAAATCTCCCCATGTATAATGTGCTTGGTTGCTTGCCTAAATGTCCTGAATCACAAGGGTTTTATACTTGTGTTGAATTTAAAATACCTGATTTTGTTATTAAATTTAACTTTTGCTAGTATTTGTCGATAAATTATAATATTTTATGAATAAAAACAGGGAGATAATAGGTGTGCATGTAATGTCTAGTAAGAAATAGTACTCGCGAAAAAAAAAAAAATTCTCTGAGTGTTTACGAATTCAGTACGCTGTCTATTTGACGTAATTTTTTTGACATGGTTAAGCTATGTCTGTATGGGGCGGAAGATAATGAGGGAAGTATAAATTTAGTAAGGGCTTCAGAAAAGTTGTAACTTACCGTAAATGGACTATAAGAGCATTATACAGTTGGAACCTAGATTGCGAAATGCTCAACACGCAAACCTGCCATCAAGAGACAGCCTTCTTAACACGCGAACTAATGATCTGCAAGTTACAAGTAATTTTTAAGCCCTGTCCATATAAAGAACTGTTTTATCTGTAGTGAGTAAAGGCGGCGTTTGATCTATACTACGCTGAATTCGTTCTTCCGTCATCACAGATCGTTTATGCCTCTATGGTTGAAACTGTAATATACAAATGGCCTCTAAAACATGGGGGCAAACATCGGCAGGGTATTCATGGGAGTAAAAGAAAACTAATTATGTTACAACCCATAGCCCACCTTAAAAATTACGGACGGTAAAAGGTGTTAAAAGTGGAGATAAAGATGTTCTTTTATTTTTATGTGTAGGAAAACTCCTTGCTGTGCATCAATGGTATTTGTACAGTAATATGTTAATGTGTGGTCACCGAGAAGGTAGTCTAAGTATATTGTACGAGTACATATTATGACACTTTAGGAATAAGTAATTAAATACGAAGTCACGCTACAGAACAGAGTGTTGTGACGGGTTGCCACATTTACACATGTAAAGTTAATCAACTGCCTTGAATGTACGCACACATTACCGTATCAGGTGTTACCAGAGAAATGCGGCACCGAGTGTCGGGTCCGTCCAGCTGGCTATATAGCTGCTCGATAAAGAACTGATACGAGCGGAGAGCGTGTGACGTAGCTATAGCCCCCCCCCCCCCCCAAATTCCCCTCCTTCGCCCGCTCCAGCAGACGACTTTTTGGCCACGTGGCGAGGCGACGTTTTAAACTGACCAATGAGAAGAGATAGATAAATCAAGCGTTTCGAGAGCCCAAAAATTTTGTATAAATATACTTTTTTTCGTGATTTATGAAAGCAGAGAGAACTAGGCATTGGGGCCGACATTTAGGGGGAATTATTCTCCGTTCTGTATAGCTATAGCGGAGGGGCGACGTAGGGAAACGAGAAATGGCATGTTATGTAAAAAATTTGCTAGCACTTTTTGTTATTGTGTGTTTTAACAATTTTATTAGGGTTTTTTTTTTTTTATATTTTGTTATAAGTTTTTTTCTTCTGAATTTGTACAAGTATGTGTAATGACACTGTTGGTCATACGTAAGTTTTTTTTGTATAGTAATATAAACTGTTTTCAATAAGAGTTTTTCAGGGTTCTCCTTCATAACCACACTTTTCCTTTAAGATCTTAAGTCTTATGGCGGTTGTTTCTCTGTTATACGTAAAAGTCAGAAAAGTGAAATATTTGAAAAATAAACACTGTAGGTACTGGAGGACGTATCGCCTGATGCAAGCTTCGAAAGTTATCCGTTGCCGAGTCTCTCGGTGCAACTGCCTACGTCGACTAGTAAACATGTACATGTAGTGACGTCACGTGCGAGCTGATATTCCCGTCCTGTCCCGGCCAGCGACAGCCAGCTTGGTGATGGTTGGAGTAATTGATGTGTGGTGTTCGTGGTGCCTTATTTGTGACACGCCAACTAGCATTATCTGCATTATGTGTGATTACATCGAATACTATGTAAGTTTGGCAATTGCGCCGAGCGGCAATTTGTTCTGTGTTGTGGCCCCGTGTGTTCTTATTTGTACTCTAAATGTGATAATACATACCCAAACACATATTCTAGCATGCAATATGGCGGCAACAGCTTTATTATTTGTATGTTGGAGGTGGGTAACAACATTAAATATTCTTACGTCTTTGTCACCACAAATTAACATATTATTATAAAAAAATTCCACTGAAGAACTGCAAGACTTTTCATATGGTATCAAGTATTTTACACCCAGGAACACCCTGTTGGCGTTTGACTCCATGTTTCAGAAACATGTTGTGTAGATGTCTGGAGGGAAGTTCACGAAAATTAGCACACATTAAATATATTATTATTTATAATTTAGAAGTTATCGTCATTGTGAACCATACTGTATATTTAGTTAGGGACGAGCTTAGTATCCGAGCACTCAAGAAATTGAAGGGTATTTTAATAAAGGAATAACTTAAAGAAAAGTATAATAATATAACAGACTACTGCTACGTTAAGCTCTATTTAGTTATGCGGTGGGTCTATAATTTATATTATTGTTAGCTAACTGACAAATAGTGAGCCGCAATGGTCCAACCTCAGTTCGAAGCTGCAGGTTGATTAGTACGTGCGATTGCGGTTGTCGGCCCATCAACCTTCTTGGTGGTTCCTTAGTCCATCTTGCTCAGCCGGTGTCATTACGGTGGTCGGCCCATCAACCTTCTTGGTGGTTCCTTAGTCCATCTTGCTCAGCCGGTGTCATTACGGTGGTCGACCCATCAACCTTCTTGGTGGTTCCTTAGTCCAGCTTGCTCAGCCGGTGTCATTACGGTAGTCGGCCCATCCGGTGTCATTTAAAGCATTGGTTCTGTTTAAGACGTCCCACTGGTCTGTATTGTCTATGTGCCTTGCTCAACAGTGTTTTGGTTCCCAGTTCAGTCGAGGGGATTCTTGAAGTTTCCACCAGCAACCTTGGGCATTAGCATCCCATAATGTGATGCCTACTGGCCTGATGTCGCATTTCCATGTAATATGGCGCATTCAGGCAGGCCATCGAATTAAGGCTTGCCCATGCCATCATAACCATATAAACGAAGAATAATCAGTAATAACCAGGCGATCTATTCAGGGTCTGTATTGTAACTATAATAAGTAATACACCGGGTGAGTGGGCCCGCGCCTATTTTTACGTATCTATGCAACCCGCAAACGCTACTACCCATCTAACTAAACATCAACCTTAGCAGAACACCACGTGTGCTTTGATTCGTTGTCGCCAGTACAGGAATCGGTGAACGGATGTCGTTATGTCAGCACTGCGTTGAGAAGCAGTCACTTTTCAAAGAATACAGTATGTGTATTGTGTTGGAACAGATTATATTGTGATATTTACCGAATACTCTGGTGCGTGACGATTGCGTCATTAGTAACACACTTCCACTACCTACTGTAATGACGAAAATAAATTAAAGTGCACGTGCTGTTTAGCAGCGATTCTCTATTTTCGCACCACTGATTGGCGAAGGCTGACAACGCCGTCGAATGTTCAGCTAACAGACTAGACGCCGTAACGAGTACGGACACGGCATGGACACGATTATTTTACAGTTGAGATGATGTTTTGTAGACGGGTAGTATTGTGTGCGGGGTGCACAGATACGGGAAAAAAAGGCACAGGTGACAACCGGTACAGCCTCAACAAAAATATGTGTGGTCACGTTTATCCAGCTTTAATGAGGGGTCGACAATGTTGAAGCAAAGAAGCTGTTGGCTATTATGGCCGTATGCTCTATGCGAGAAACAAATGATTTTTAAGAATGTACGTCCATTCTGCACATTCATTTTCGCAAATGAATTTTTTTAAGTTGTCAGTCAAATGTGGGCATACTCGGTTATACAGGTTTCATAAAGAATATAGGTTAACGGAAGCTAAGTTCTTGAAAGGGCCATGGTGGCTGAGTGGGAGGCAACCCGGACTCAATCCCCGGCCGGTTCACTCCGGATTTTCGCAGGTGAAAATCGTAGTGGAATGATTCCACTGGTCAGCTTGTTTTCTCGGGGATCTCCCATTTCTCCCTCTCTTTAATTCCGGCGCTGCTTCATACTCACCCCACTTCACCCTCATCGACTCTCAAGACCTCAATGTTATAAGCCGCCCAAATCTCTTCACTTACTCACTCACGAAGTTCCTGAAATATTTTAAGATTTTTTTTTTCATATATATTCTTAACATCACAGTTATTTAAACATTGTTTTCAACTCTTGCGATTTTGATACAACTATAACATTTTGCTGTATAATGAACTGAACTGAGATTTTACAAGCTCGAATAGTCAGTTAAATTTCGGAAAGATTCAAAGGTGTGCTGAGGATATAGTGTTGAATGTGATTAGTTTAGTGTAGCCCCTTTCTTATAGTCTTCATTCACAGGAACGAAAAACAATTATTATCAAATGACGTATATTAAAAAAAACAGAAGTGTGTCACGGATGCTGAATTTATTTTTGAATATCCTATTAAACAAACTTAACATTATTTATTGTGTATTTGTTGCAATTTAATTTACTAACACTGCGGTATTTACTGACACCACATACTTATATTGGTGCACGCACATGTATATTTGGGTGTAGAAACTCAACTACTCAACGAGTACATCTCTTCTGATTACTAACACACAAATTTTGCGGAAAATTTCATGATTAGTTGTATTTCAGAACGCGTTGTATCACAGGTACTTTTCCGATTTGATGCTTTTATTTGTTATGCTAACTCGCGATTCACAGATGTTAAGTTTTGGGATGACTGGCCCATTAAAGTAGGAAAATGTCTCGTTTTACTACCAGATAAAACTGCACGGTCACAAATAGAATATTCGCGTTCAGCCACCGCGGAAGTCGAGTGTCCTTGCCCTACATATAGGCAATTATAAATTTTCACGCCCAACACTGTCACGGGGTTTTTGGCACTGAAAGTGCAATAGTCCAATTTTCACCTCGCTAGTGTGAGTCTCTTAATTGTCCTATGTACTGAAACGTTTTCTGTGAAATCGTTGTTTGCGCCTAAAAGCGTGTCTCGGTAAATAAATGTCCTGCAAATGCGACTTTTTGTCAGAAAAGATAAAAAATACAATTATCTATGCACCTATTTTTTTACTTTGGTCATATTAAGTGTATTCTTGGAGAACAAATCGTGAAAATGGTCAAATATCGCATTTTTTAAAGCTTGCCTATGTAGTTTCCTTAAGCGGCAAGAGAAAAGTACGAAGATAAGGGCGTAGTTTAATATGGTCTTTCATCGCGTGTAATATAACCCCAATGTTACAGATCTAATTTGCACAGTACAGCCTCACGACGGAAACACTGCACGCCTTGCGCGTAGGAGCGACGAGGCACTAGGCGTGCGTGTTAGTGTCGCCCTTATTGCTGCCTTGCTTCTTGACCTTGGACGCGCAGCTACATAATCCTCTTAAGTGCAAGAAGCTAACTTGTGACAGTGTGCCGCTTGGCGGCGCCTTAGCCGTTATTTAATTGCAGTGGACAGTATACTATGAGAATCGATTATTTCGGCGAGAGTCCGGCACCCCCTCCCTTTCTCCTGTATGTTTCCTTTCCTACCTTAACCCCCCCTCCTTCCAGCGCCATGATTTTTAGGTGCTCGATAATGTTATAAAAAGGCTTGCACAGCCTTCGTATTATATTCGTACGCTTTTGAGCAAATAGGTTTTTGAAATAATGTAATCAAAGTGTATTTCTGTGTCGAGTGGCTTTTACAATATAGTGTAAATAAAAAGCTCAAGTTGGAGAGATATTCTTATGCCTAAGCCTTCGTACCCCTTTGAATAAGTACAACCGTCTTCGAGGACCCGTTATACACGACGTAGCTCCAGGAGGTGCGGCGACCTAGATTCAAGTTCCGGGTGTGTAATGTATATATAATTGGAGTCAGGTACGTAAGCCTTTACGTCACGTCAACAGCGAGGTCATTAGAGAAGGAGCAAGTTGCTCAGAGAAGGAGGAACGGGGAAAGAATCGGCCATAACCTGTAGTAAGTAACCATCTCAGCATTTGCCTGGAGTGATACCGAGAAACCGTGGCGAATCGGGATCAAGGTGGCCGGATCGGGATTCGAACGCAGGTCCTCTCTTTTGCGAGTGCGAATGTTTCCACTGAGCCCCCTCGCTTGATTTATAAACAATTGTATTTGTCTGAAATCATCGCACGTTATATAAAGGATTGCACGTAGTCAACGTGTCCAGCTCACAAGCAAGACAATTCACTGTGAAACAAAAATTAAGAATGGAAACGTCAAAAAATATATAAACCACGTGGACTACAGTCTGCCAATGTTGTTTCAACTCCGTGCAGAAAATATATAAACCACGTGGACTACAGTTTGCCAATGTTGTTTCAACTCCGCGCAGAAAATATATAAACCACGTGGACTACAGTCTGCCAATGTTGTTTCAACTCCGCGCAGAAAATATATAAACCACGTGGACTACAGTCTGCCAATGTTGTTTCAACTCCGCGCAGAAAAGAAAGCTGTTTCGAAATTTGGTTTAGTATTTATTTTATTAAATAACATATTAAGTGATTTCTGGTGCGCAAAATAAACCTGTCTTTAATTTGTGAAGTTTCCAATAGCAGAAAGTAGTGAGATCTGTTTAACATGAGTATCAACAACTACGCGTTGAAATGTGAGCTAATCACTTGAGAGCACTCAACAGTAAGCGACAGATTTTATAATAGTGGTTAAATAATTTATAGAAGTTTACCAGCAAACACCTAGATAAATCTTCATCAATGCAGGACTGCTTGCAAACCATTGGGTCACATTTTTTCGAACGTACCACATTGACCTTGAATTTGCAGATAGCGATTTTTCTTACGTGTGAAACCTTCCCCGTTTACGTAACGAAGAAGATACATTTTTAAAAGTTATAAATTATCTTAATTTTAAGATTTTTTGTATTTATCATTTATTAGACTGCTATAAGGCATTTTTTGTTATTATTTCGCAATCAAGTTTTCTATTGACTCGCTACTCAACCATATTTATTTAGATAATTATCTTCTGTTCTATATATTCACGACTTCTCAATTCCTACTTGCGTAATTACTACAAAAATTATGATATGCATGAACCGTGTAAAATGAGTATCACGTTATTTTATCTAAGTGCTCAAAAGAAAGGCGTGGAACTGGAATATCAAAGGTACCTGGAAAGGACCAAAGCTGACCTTTATTTTCAAGCGATGTGTGTTTCACATACTACTGTTAGTGCAGCCACTTTCTGCATGAAATAGTTTAACATATAAACAGCTAAATACAATGTTTCATTCTAGGTTGACAAACAGATACGGCTTAAGCCGACACCTTGCTTCTTAAAAATATCAAAAAGGCCAACTTATATGCACAAGTAACATCAAACTGACAAAACATGAGCAAAGGAAATCAAACGGTAAAACAACTCCATCACAAGCGTTTCTGATTTTTCTGATGTCTGCATTTCTCCGACAATAAAATTGCGAAGAAAGCAAGCTCCGTTCAAATATTCATGAAAAGCCGGTGTTTACCTTGCTGTTACACTATTATTATTGTTAGGGACTGTACCCGAGATCCTTTGAATGAGACTACGCTCAGGGGTGGTCGGGTACCCGAAATTACGGGCAGTATTTTGGGTAACGGAAATGCCCGAAATACCGGACTGGTATTGTGTCTGCCCGAAAATATCGGGACAGCATTCCTTCCAATATTCATCCATATAGACACCTGTTTTTCGCGGCGTGCGAAATCGTGAAATAAGCGCGAATTACACAGTTTCTCACGCAAAATGACATACCTCCCAAAAAAAAAAATGCGATAAAAATACATTTCATTTTTGTGAATCCTCATGTTTACAACGCTAATTCGATAAATCGTTTCAATATGTAGTCGGGATCGGAAAGTTGACAGTCGATTTATCGTATTTACACCGCCGAAGCGATATCGCCAACGAGCATCTACTCCTACGGGATACCATTATGTTTCGGAAATAAACTGATCTCGGAGACTTCCTAAACTAAACTAATCTCGCTTGCATTTCGTTCTTTTTTACTTTTCGTTGCATAATTAATGTAATTTCGTTGTTAGTATACAAATGTGATAAATACTGTAGAAAAATTACCGAAAATGATCTCAAAATAGTAAAAACATTTCCCGTTGCCACTATGTCCTGGCCGCACGTTTATTCGGCGAAGGCACACAGTTTCTAAAGATTATCAAATGTTATGTGAACGATTTGTATCTGGCGCCGTTTTACATTTGTTTTGACCAAGTAATATATTAATTAACGTTCTGTTTATTTTATTGGCGGGGCGAGGAACTTTAGTTTATAACATTTATCGTCTTTCGCGAGACGAGGTTGTATTGAGCCTCTTCTTACGAGAAAGTAGCAATTAGAACTGCTCTTTTTTTTTTTATGATGCACTGGAAAATTTTGCTCGTACGGAAACAACATTAATATTACTATAGTAATTTGAATTATTCAAAAGTTGCAACGTCACCGAAAGAACAAAACGCGACAAATGTGACATTCATACTGATGCAAGAATTACAGAATAATCATTTTCAGTAAAGCTGGTTCGACAATAGTGTGATGCGATGCGATGAGCGGTAGCCAATCAGGATGAAGCAGATTCCGTCGCAGCGGGTTCGGTGTCGAGTGCGTTGCGGGGAATTCTTGTGTTGCGATTGTCGGCGTCAGCCTGCCACGGAGAAGAAGACTAAGTTTTTTGTTTACAAGAAGAATAAAAACATATTTTTTTTTTACAATTTGAAAACGACGATCGCGTTTACGCCGGTGTTTTCGTATTTGTATTTTTATTATTGCTGCTTGGATGTGCAAAATAGAAGACAAGACTTGTTATAGATACGGACAACGTCGTAAAATTTGTTTTTTAAAGTCAAAATAACTATCCTTCGTCTTATTATGTCTCGTTCCCGCTAGTTTTCGTCGCATATCGCGTTCGTACTGTTTTTATCTTCTGCCAATTAAAATATACAGTTTAATCTTTTTACGCGTGTCTTTTGTTATATTCTTGAGGTCTGAAATGTAATTTCCAGCCTTAAATTTAGATAGCAGCACCATCTCGGACGGCGCCCGTTGCAGACAGCAAGCATAGCTCATCGCAGTGCAACGCATCGTACTATATTGTGGAACCAGTTTAAAGTGGAAAATCGTTGGGGTTTTTTATGAACCACACTAAAATCAGTGAAATCAGTATGGATTCCAGTCAGTAATGTAGACACTGAAAAGAGTTTCTCAATGTCGGGAATATAATGACTGAAAAAAGAACAAACCAAAAGCCAAGTAATGCTGTAGTAATTAATGGCAGTTGTTTGTATTTTCAGATTAAATGTAAGGTATTTTATTTTTGTGACATCACTAAAGTACCCAAAGTTTGTTGCAATACAGCTTAATTATTACTTGTATGAGTATTGGAAGCTAACTGTTTTAACAACCTGATTTTCACGTCAGTTGTGCACATATTTTATTAATATAGTTAGTGTTTATTATTTGTTATTTCACACTTTAATGTATGTTTGTTTGGAAAGCTGTATCTATGTCAAGGATTGTTCTCATTTCTCTTTTTCAAATTATTATGTTTTCTTTCTCACACTAGGAAGTTGTACATAGAATGCATCGTGGCAATTTAAAACTGTAACAGGTTAGGATTTTAATTAGTTAGCATTTTTCATTTATTTTTGTAATTATAACTTCATTTTATTTCTTTTGGTCTCATTATGCGATTAATTCTGTTTCTTCAATATTTATGGTCTTCAGCCAGTAGAGCGCTCTCTAAATAGTCGCTAATCAGTGTAAATATAGTTTATATTTCTAGGAGATAGAAGCCAACGTCCGTATAATGTGTGTATGCTGTCTATGGTGGAAAAGAAGAAAAAACTATTTGATTTAAAAATACTTACTGCAGAAATTAATGGAGTTGTGTGTTTTTCGTTTTGAGTGGTGTACATTTGCAAGGACGTCTGGATCTTCGCACCTCATTGAAAACAGATACGCACTTGCCTTTAGTAGCCAGCAGATGAACTTAAGTTATGCCTACGGCAAAGGCGAGAGATGGAGTCATGTCCACTGAGCTAGACACACATAAGATTTTTATTCTTTTAGTTTAAGGATTAGGTGTCTGCTTGTTTGCTAGTTGTTCTCCTGCCCAGCCAGTCCACAGACCGGGCATTAATATTCAAAACTAAACTCACTGATATTAAATGATTCTTATGACAAACTGAAATTATTCTTAATTTAACAGAAGTGGCACTCTTGGAGTGATTAAACTTATATGGAGCTTAATGATTTGAGGGATGACTTCACATCACAACAGAATGGCTTGCCCGCCGTGAGGGCATGTAAAATTTTCTTACCTTGCCACAGCCTTTCAGAATGGCGCCCAACGTGTGGCCCGATAAATTGATCTGGGAGCTTAGTCAACAGGTAGATGAGCAGGACCCGCAAGACACCATATCAACTGAGGCAATTAACGCCCATTAATTACAAAATTGTTGAGTACTCTAGAGAGCCAGAGGAAACCGTGGAGGTAATGAATGAAATATTGATGTCTGAGCCAGCATCGTACCAGTAATGGAAAACGCT
Organism: Dryococelus australis; assembly: GCA_029891345.1. NCBI lineage: Eukaryota > Metazoa > Arthropoda > Insecta > Phasmatodea > Phasmatidae > Dryococelus > Dryococelus australis. The sequence goes on along the minus strand of CM056997.1, from coordinate 16,360,269 downwards.
GAAACGGTAATACAAGAGGTGGATATCCCGACAACACTGAAACAAACTAGCCAAACGACTACATCTCCAACCACAACATTCCCAAACGAAATACAGCAATTACTCGCAATGATGAAGAAGGCTAGCATACGAGCACAACAGACCGAGATACAAAGTATGCAGACTAGCATACAGGCTAGCATACAAGCACAGCTGGCAAGTCATGCCAGTCGGCTGTGGCGTCGCATCATACTGTCCATATGAACTACTACACTGGGAATGTTTTCCCCCTAAGTGATTGTTCATCACTGTTCCCAAGCAAATACTGATTCATAACCTTACGATGTACCTGCTAAATCAGTATATTTTCATTATGCGTAAAAATGTTTTGCAATAAAAAGTAGGGCCTACATTTTATTTTTACAAACTTAAAAAAAAAAAATATTAAAAAGGTTTGGGTAAGCTAAGCCCTTATAACACATTCAGTATGTTAAACAGGATCTGATTTGGCATACGTAATTAGTCCAAATTTTATATTATCTGTTTACAAAAAAATGTAAATCGGTGTCTTTGTCCCTTCATTTTATTAATTCACGACACGATCCCGAAATATTGTACAAGAAATATTCACTATTACAACGTAGAGCCAATACGCAATTAAGACAGGCTAAAAGGTTAAAGTGGTAAAAGGGGTGTGGGGGGGGGGAGGGGGGAGGGTCATTTTATAAAAATTTTCTGCAAGTTACTGGATTTTTTTTTCCTCCCCCAAAATCCAAAATTCCGAGCGAAGCCGGAAAGCATTAAGCTACTCGTCAGCTCTCTGTACGTGGCTATTTTACCTTCGCCGTGGAGCTGGGAGCTGGCGTCTGGCAACGGCGAAAAATTACTGCGTCCTCCTGTGAACCCCCGCGCAAAACATCAACTGCCGTTTCCCGCGCGTTTATCACCCCTCGCTCTTCTCTGTCTCCCTTCATTCTCTAGCGACGCCCCCTTAATTCCTCCACATGCAGGCTCGCCACGTAGCGACAAATATATTTCCCGCGCGCGAATTAAAACCGCTTCCGCACCCAGGGCACATCGGGGCTGTATGTCTCCCCCGCTCCTAACCAACCCTTCATCGAGGGGTGGGGGATGGTAACGTGGGTAACGGGTTATGGTGGGAAGTGAGAAGGGTAACGAGACATTGCGCACGCCCGGAAAGACAGGTGGCGCTCCTGGTCGCGTTGTATTTCACCAGCTACGCAATAACAACACGACCCGATGGCTTGGGGGGGCCCAAGCTGTTCCCCTTCCGACTGTTCTGCCGGGGGGGGGGGGGAGGGGTGGTGAACGTTACTTACGTCTTCGGACACGAGTATTAGTGTCTCCACGTTCGCGCAGGGACGAAAACGAAATGGCCAATAGTGCCAGTCCGCTTATGTACCGTTATCATCACCGGAAGCGTAGTTCATCAACGGACAATGAAAACAATGCCGTGCGCTTGTTTAAGCAACACACCATTTGTGATACATTTTTTATGTCTTCCAAGATACCATGCTTGATTTTTAAAAACACTTTTCTTTTTTATTTTTTTTTTTTATTTATCTAAATTCCATTCCATTGCGTAACTTAAAAACGCGCTGTGATTTTAGGGCTTATTCCAGTCGCAAAATGGACAAAATTCTATTTACAGTATGGACTTGCAACTTTGATACCATGACGGAAAGACGTTTGTTTGCAGGAAAAAAGAACACATTCCCGAGAATATATTCACTCAAAAGAGTAAGAATGCTGGTTGAATCAACATAATTGTGGATTGTGGTTTTGAGCAGACAGGTTTCTCATTTACTTTAATTAGCTGCCCTGGCGACAGTATGTGATACGATAGCGGCAGCAGAAGATGTGGAATATCTTGCGACTATGAAAAAACTAAGTAAGCATCGGTTTCAGCAGTATCGCATTCAAAATGTGAAATCTCTTACTAACGCTGACTTCCCACCACGAGTGTATTTTTCTACAAGATTGCTACATACTTTCTTTTAACATAGAATGATGGCTTCACGAAAGGTTGTACCTTCAATGTATACAACACAAATCAACGTGCTTCAAAGATCTGCCCACAAAACGACAGCTGTGCCACCGTAAAATACTTGCAGTTTAAATATTTAGGAATAACTATTTGGTAACAGATTTGTCGAACACTGCGTTTTACCTTGTCACTTTTTAAGTCAACTTTACTTTTAAATTTTTTGAAAGCAGTTAAATGTACTACCTTAAGCTGCTTCCCGAAATCAGGCACGCCTTATGTGATTCGTCCATAATGTTTGCCCACCTCCCTCCACATTTCATTAGAGACGATAACATACCTGGATGACTGGTTCCCACAAAATTAAGGACAAGCAGAAAAACCTGGCCTGCTCGCTCCCCTGATATAGCGTATAAATGGGAATATTTCACGTGTGTTTCACGTAGGGCCCTTTGGCCATTTCAAACAGAGCGTACACAATTACGTACATAGCATGTAAAGGAAAGTTTTTTTTCCCCCGGTACTATGCATAGCCAGGCTCAATATTTATAGTTAACTTGCGGTTTCTTTACACTTCTTGAATCAAACCTCTCAAAATTTCCCCTATTTAAGACCGTCTGGTTCTTTCCTAAACATGTCGTGTACCGCAAACGTTTTATACTTCTGTTGATATAAAAATATCTTATTTCTAATTATAAGCTGAACATGTAGAGGAAAGTAACCGAATATCGGATAGTGAGGTTAGAGCTCTCGTAAGTGCTGCCACCTAGCGTGAAGCTATATAACTGTTTCTGACAGTACCGTGTAAAAGTGCGACGCAGATGGCGACCATATTGTTCACTGGAGAGTTATTTCTGTGATTTCCTGTTTTCGGAGTTTTTGTAGAGGTTGTTTCGAAAGCATGTATACTACAGAAGGTAAGTACATCAACGAATGATTTGTTTCGTAAACATAACTACATGTTCCATAGTTTGACGTGAATAAAACAGATTGCGCATATAATGAACGTGTGAAAATTTATGTTTACGTACTACAATTTCACTAAATGTCGTATTATCGGATACTTGGCACTGCCTAATACCAGATATCCGATATTATGGCTGGTATCCGATGTTAAGAACACTATTTTATACATGTAAAAAATTAATTTGCATTACTCTACAAATAATCTGTTATTGTAAAAACGTGACTAAGAATCAATAAATAATTCTGAAATATGTTTCCAAAAAATAAAAAACTGTAAATATTTTTTTTATTTTTAAATTTAGAAACATGAATCATACCCAATAATTGCTTAACCCATTGGTGTTTACTATAGTGGGGTATAAATGTGGTATTTTGTTTATAATAGACCAATAGTAATATCGTACATTAGTTTAAGTTTTGAATACGAGAAGGCTCACGTAATTAAATCGTTTGGACATTGACTGTCGAAGCCGGCAAGGAAAATATGGGAATCGGCAGCAATGTTGAAAGCAGTGGAAGCAGTGCGTAATAAAGAAATGGGCTTTCTTAAAGCCTCTAAAACATTCGGTGTTCCTAGATCCAACCATAAGGCTATTCAAGATGCTAAAGTGCTGTGTTCTACAAAGTTAGGTTGAAAGTGCGTGCTACCAGATGAACTGGAGTCTAGATTATCAGAATATCGCATGGCCATGGAAGAAAGGTTTTATGGGTTGCAAAGCAACGACATCCGAAGACTGGCTTTTCAGTCAGCGGCCAGAAACAACGTGAACACCCTTTCTCAGAAGACAAAGGAGCAGCAGGCAAGAAGGGGCTAAAGAACTTCTTATGTCGTCATCCATCACTCTCACTGCGCAAACCTCAAGTTATTTCTGCAGCTAGAGCAAAGGGTTTCTATAAAGAGAAAGTAGACGAGTTTTACGCAGTTCTTGATAAATCTCTGCTACTAGTTAACTTTTCCCCGTCCAAAATATTTAATGTAGATGAAACTGGCTTAACTGTAGTCCAGCATAAATGTTCGAAAGTTGTCGGTCTGAAAGGTAAGAAACAAGTAACCAGCCTTTTTCAGCTGAAAGAGGTGCCCTAATTACCCTGACGTGCATGAGTCCTTCAGGCAGATATGTATCACCGATGCTTGTGTTTCCATGTAAAAATATGAAGGTTGGATTTCTACAGGTTCTCCACCAGATACCATTGCTGTGTGTCATCCTTCCGGCTGGATTCAGCAAGAACTTTTCACTCAGTGGATGATTCATTTCGTGGACCATGTAAAGCCGAAACCTGATGATCGTGTCATATTGGTGTTTTTCACGGACACTATACGCATACCAGAAACACGGATGTTATTGAAATAGGAAGGAAACCTGGAGTTCACATTGTTTGTTTACCGCCAAGCTCCACCCACTAACTCCAACCACTGGATGTTTCCTTCACGAGCCCGCTTGACATACTATGCCAAAGAAATAGAAACACGGTTGAAGAACCATCCATTCAGGGTAGTTACTGCTTATCAGATAGCTGAGCTAATGGTTAAAGCTTATCTCCGTGCAGCAACCATTGAGAATGCTGTAAATGGTTTCCGGAAATGTGGCATCTGCCCGTTTAATCAAGTCGTTTTCCGTGACTCTGATTTTACTATCGATGTTTCCAGAGAATTAGCTACTGATAGTAGGTCTAATGAAAATCAAGATCCTGGAATCTCCCAATTAATTCACGAAGAGAGCACATCTCTTTGCACATCAGTGGGTCCTGTTAGTCCTAGACAAGCCAACCCTTCTACAGCATCTACATCCAAAGCGTTCCCGAGTCCCACTGACATTAGCCCTCCACCACTGACGAAGAAACAGGCAACAAGCACAGACAGGGCAACACGGTCCGGCAAAGCAGCACTGATCACAAGCTCGTCATATAAAAGACAACTTGAGGAATCCATGAGCAAACTTCCTACCCCTTACTGCCATGGCTCGTTTTCCTAAGGTAAGAAAGGTGAAGAGTGGGTGAGATGCACCAAGTGCTTTAAGTGGTGCCACGATCAGTGTGTACAAGTGATTGTCTGGAGAAACTTTATTTGTGAAAACTGCGCAGACGGTTAGCTGAGAATATCGATGGACATTAACATATTGACCATAATCTCGGATATTATCCGATAGCGAGAACCCTTACTATCCGGTACTAGGCGACTGATTTTATAACACCAAAAAAAAATACCCTTTTACACATTATTTTTTATATTACTTGTAAACATATTTTTATTGCTACAACCTAACGATGTATTGTGTGATATATAATGGTAATTAAAACTCGGTGACAACCTAAAATTTCCATTTTTTCCAACACCGATATGTATTTTTAAAAAAGTATCCAATAGTCGGTTACTTTCCCATACTTATATTTTGTATATAAATTATACTATATCATTTGTAATTAATATGAATAAGAACAGTAAGAAAATAGGTGTTGGAAATTAGTACTAAGAAATAGTTCTCATGCAAAATATTATGATTATACACAGTGCGCACGAATTCGGTGCGTTTTTTGTGTATGAAGCGGAGGAGTATTCTGAAAGTAGAGCTTTAGCAGGGTTTCGAAAAGTTGTAAGTAACCATGAATGGAGTATAACAATATTCCCTGTGGGTAACTGATTTATAAACATCGTTCCTGTTCTACATTGTCATTGATTTGTATCTCTGTGGTAGAACACAACGCCAACAGCTAACTGGCTGTGATGACTAAACAAGTGAGTGCTGCGCCGTCTTTAAAAGTACACTACGCATCAGGAAATTTCTAATTTGCAACACCGGAAAAAAAATAAACTAAATTAGGTCTGAAAGTTTTAAGGCCACTGCAGTGTTTTATTATAGTGTGGAGCAAGGCTGTGAGTAAATGCTCCACCCACCTGGGTTGTTCAGACTTCTCGCGCAGTTAATGATGAAGCATTCGCAGTCGCGTACTTAGGAGCAAGGTGGAGCACCTCTTGTAAGCAATCTATTACTTAGCGCTAGCTCACAGGTTGGACAGGTTGGGCTGTAGATACACGAATCCAGGTAACAGTTCCCTCGCAGCTTTGGGAAGGCCGTAACTTTGTAGCACAGGAAATAAAGAAAATATGCCATTAAAAAAAAAAAAAACTTTTCGCCGTCAATAACGTATGCACACTTAACTGAAAAACTTTAGCCAGACTTCTCTCGTCAACGATATGCCCCTTTCCGTCTTCTGTCTCCTGGTTCTCAATGAATAAGTGATGTACTGGCAAAACATATTTTTAAACAAGCGTAGCAAAAATATTCATCCCGACAACAAATTCCTTTACGTATATTTCTAGATTTTTTTTTTTTTTTTTTTTTTTTTCCACAGCGGTACTATACGGTGTTCACGGTAAAGTGAGCACTTTTGAGGCCCTAGTTACTTTTTTTCCTATCAGCCATTTCTTATCCTTCCACCAATTTTAAAATTAATATTACCACGTAAGTAATAAACACAGTGTGTATATTCCACGGCACAGGGAAGTTAATGTCTAAGCCTACGGTAAACTATATTTATTGTCTATTATTCCAAATGAGAGGGCTTCAAAAAGTGCTCACTTTACCGTGAATAGCCTATAGTAATAGAATCACTATCTGAAACTTCCTTATCGTGATCACAGTAAATGTGTTCTCATTACTCCGAAAAAAGTTTAAAACGTGAAAGGTCCCCCCCCCCCCCCCCCTTTCTTCTTGTTTCAAATTTTGCCATCAAACTACTAAACGTCGGTCTAATGCTTTAGTAATTTCTCATCTCTCTGCAATCGTAATCAGTTATTGCTGGTACAGTGCTCTTCACATCCTCCAAGTATGGATTCATTCAAGTCATTCTTTCCGGGTGTTGCATTTAAAAAAAAACAGTAGTGTATATAAAGTTTTTTTTTTACAATAAGTATTTTTTTTCCCCTCTGTGTTGACTACACCGAGAATCCTAGTAAATATATACAGTTATATTCGTTTCTTATTCGCACAAAAAATCCCGAAAATGTTTTATTTACTCCGTGTGTGCTTAACAAACGGATCAATAAACATGTGATTACAATGTTAAATTTTTTTTTTTATGTTTTGCAAGTTAATCGTTTTATGACAAACTTATTTTTAAAAGTTATTTTATACGTCTTGACCTTGTTACGCATGTATTACACATGTTATAAAATCAGAAGAAGTACTAAAATACTCTGGTAAATGCTGAGAAAAGTTAATATTTTCTTAAAATTTTAATTTTCGACTTATATAGTCCTATTTAAAATTTACTAATTATCATAATAATTCGTAGAAATAAAGGAAGTCTGTTTATTAGAGGGTTTTCATTTCCAGCTTTCGTCAGGTAAGTCTTACGATCATCCTTTGAGACACTGTACTAACAAATTTTTTATCAAGTGTCTACCACTGTGAACACAGTGTATTCTAACGTCCATATATCTGTGCTCAAAAGTGTTTTTATCTTTTGAAAGATGTCATTTTCATACAAACCCACTGTACATTGGAGTGAAGTAAACCAATCGGCATCCTTCAACATATTCTCTGTCTAGCCACAAATCATTGCCGACGATTAACAAGGCTTTCAATATTGTGAGACAACAGTGGCCCAAAAGGCACTTATTTGCTTACTTTTAAACAGTCTGCCCTTCTAGAAGCGTCTTACATGTCTTAGGTATTAGCATGTACCAATCGTACGATGTTAAGTCCCGGAAATTTTCAGGGCGCGTGATTCATTTATATCTCATGTTACTTAACACCTATTTCGTAATATTTGGGTTGTGGGGATGAGAATTGTCTCGCCAAAAGCAAATAATCCTTCATGACTAATGATTCCAGATTTTTACAATTCTGAGCGTGCATTTAATCAAACTTTGAGCAGAAACAGTGATCTCACCTCGAGGAAAAGATTTTTCTGAACAACGCGTTAGTAACATCCAACAAGCGCTCAGAAAAACCTTGAAGGGTGTCAATCATGATTCTGGAATGTGTCTATGAACGTCCAACCAAGATGGCTAACTGGGTATGGGCGAGGGGGTGGAGGCCTGCCAACTAATTATTTGTTAGGTGAACGGGGGTGGAGATAACCTTGGGAAACTCGAGTTTTTTTAAATATTTTTTTAATTATTTGGATTTTTTGCATTTTCAAGGTCAAAGATGAAGGATAAGGTCAAAAGTCATGCTCTCTTGAGCCCTGAGCCACTGATCCTGGTCACCTGGATCTCTAATCTCTCTTGCCTGCTTCGGGAAAAATTGTACATTTCTGGGAATCCTTTTAATAGCTTTTAAATAATGTTTAGTAACGATTTTTTTCCGGATTTTTTGGAATTTTTTATGGGTTTTTTTAAAGGGGTTTTGGGGTAATAGGTCAGGGGTAAAAGGTCAATGACATCCAAGATGGCGGTCGGGTGACATCACAACGTGGCGGCTCCCCATAATCTGAATACGATCCTATAACCTGTTGCAGTCAATCAGCATTTCCCTACTACTTATTATAAAAGTAAATATTTTACAAATCATTTCACAAATAATTAACACTTACACGCATTAAAAAAACAGAACGTAAAAGAAATCGTTTCAGTTTTCACAAATATTTACCTAAAAGTTTTAATCCAACTATAATACGTGAAACCTACTTCCCCTCCATCCTTATGGCAACTTTACTGGACGCGTGCCATTCAGGCGTCCGTTGAAATACATCATGTAGGAGAAGTGATATTTTTCAAATGATTATTTCAAATGTGGTCACTTTATCGTAAACAGCCTTTAGTCTACTTGGTACAGTCGTATCCATTTTTTTAATTTCCTTCTTTGCATTAAACTGTTACAAATTATTTAACCATAATTGGCAACGGTGTGTTCATTTGTCTCCACACATCCCTTTAAGGCATTCACATCCCCTCCCCCGACCCCCTCACATTTTTCACCCGGGCTAACCAACTTTACCCGGGTTAGTAAAAACCGGGAACCATGCAACATTGAAAAAAAAAAAAAAAAAAAAAAAAATTGATTTCACAACAAATTTTATTTCACGATTTTTTTTGTTGCGATTTCTTTGATAACTGCAACTTAGTCCACGTGTATTAAGTGGTCAACTTCTAGCTATTTCGACTTCACATTTTATCACAAAATTTAAAACTGAAATACGGGTGAACCATACAACAAATTTCCGAGAAAAAATTTATTCGTGTAGCTCTGAGAACGTGAAGAATTATTTATAGTTCTACCGCAATACGTATTAACAATGAACGTAGAATTTTAAATGGACACGAAAAAGAATGCGTTCTTTCATATTTGTACCATATATTGTTCAACTATAGACATTATCTATCACTATTTCTCCTAGTTTTTTTTTGTATACAGATTTTATGGCATGTCACAGTCAAAATTTTACTTTTTCTCTAATGTACAAATAAAAAAAGCACAACTATTTGCAGCAAATTTAACAAGGTCAACTGAAAGGACTTGTGTTTATTCATAATATATGGATAAGTGACAGTTGCAAATCAATAATATGCAAAATTTCCATATTGTCAGCAGTTTTGTGAAATAGCATAAACCATTTCTTGTACGATTATATATACGATTCGGAGTAGCTATCAACGTCTTCTTTCAGTGTGAATCGCCTCGTTTCTGTACGCAAGTTACTTTCCATTATTTATACATCACTAAAGCAACAACATTTTGACTTTTACGTGTATTGATGCAGAAACGATGTTAATCAAATGATTTTTCAAGGAGAAAGTTATCACAGTTATTTTCATGGCCAACGCACTTTAAAATTCCTGTAGTTCCTTCCATTCGTTTTCGAAAGTGATTTTCCACTGCTGAAGACTTAAAATATTATTACTTCACACCACAACGGAATATACTGTATGTAGTACGCCAAAAAGCATAAATATAATTTTCGACCTTCGCTCGCCTTTAACGCGTAGCCTCTTACCTTCCCCATCTTCTGTACACGTTGCTGGCCGGCATGGGAATTCTCCAACCAGCAACGCGCTTTTTGTTCCGAACACAAGTCTGTGCCCCATGCACTCACCAATATTAAGATATGTTACGTAGGCGTATTTCCCAGTTTGAATTCTAGTGACCAAATGACCTGTATTAAACGAAGTTGTTCCAACAAGTCGCTAAGATAAATGTAATGCTGGAGTCACGTAGCTCTGAGGAACACAACACTATAAAATAAGGTCAACAACACGACAAAACCATTTTCAACGTCCCTGCTTGAATTTACAGCACCGCAGTTCACAAGAAGGTTAGGACTTTTCGGCGACATTTACAAAACGCTTATTTGAATAAACTTTTTTTCCAAAGGCAGTGAACATGAGATAAATGCGGTATACCTATACAATGATGACGAAGAGTGAGGATATTGTACTGCAAAAAATGTTCTGGTAAAGTTCCTAAATTGTAATGGAAGTTTCCAACCTATATACTGTATGGCAATAATACCACACGTCAAGCTGAAAATAAAGGGACGTTTAGCATCACTACTATACAAAGTGGGGAACTATCCTACGCATTAGACAGTTTTCGGAGCAAACGTAGGAACGCTACAATGAATGTATAGCGAAACTATTACCATTCCTGCTTTTTCTCTGAGCATATGAACTGTTATGGTAAATTTGCGAATGATTTCTTAGCGTCTACCATAAAACACTACAGGACAAATAGAAATAGTTTAATCAAGTAAGTGGAGAAATACTTTTTCCTTTGTAAAACGTAAATTTTTCACCGGAGAGAAAGCTGGGTTGAAATATTTCGTTTTCATGCCCTGTTCGACGTACTGCACGACACGACAAAATTATAATTCGTTCCATTTCCAAAACCGCTGGTCTTGCAACAGAATTTGCCATGCTAACGTTATAAGTGTCCTGTATTTTATTGGCTCTTTAGTTTTAGCTGCAGTGTCGCGTATGTCGTATAGTACTTGTTCCAGCCACGTGATTCCTGCATAACGCGTAGTGAGATTTGTGGCTACACTTCAAATAGTGTGACGTATTCGACTGGCCTTTAATTGACATTACTCAAGGCTCCATCGGCCCCGCAAAATATGAGGACGGGAAATTTGAATGAGGACAGTATGCATTTAGACTATTTCGTTTCCTGAACACCAGATATCTGTCACTTTTGAAAGTAAACGAGGTACTACATGACAATTAATATTTAAAAAGTAAATACGTAATACAAGACATGAGTTCTTGAGACGTCTTTATGTAATTCTTCACTACTCTCTGGTATTTATTTGATTTCCCACCAAAAAAACTTAACAGCTGTGCGTATAAATGTGAGTATACCAGAGGTAACATTGTCTCGAAGAAAAAAATATTTTTATGGGCGTGGGGCCCAATCAGTCATAGTTGGGCAATATTACAGCACATATTGCTAAGTATCTTCAAAAAAATTAGTACCCGTAAAATTTTTACGGAACCATACATTTTATTTTTTTTTAATTTAGAGACATTTTAATAATCTCCTTTTCAAATATGATTGCTATCTTATTCAGCGTTATTGCATCAGGATTGCTACAATTTGAAGAAAAAAATATCGGTGACGCACTTTTAATAATTTTCTTGTTAACAAAGTAAAATGTTAAATGTTTCGTTTTCCTAATTTGGTTAAGTTAATTTATCTGCACAGGTGTTAGTTTGTAACCTTATAATCTTAAGTTCGCTCTGTACTTGCGCGAATAATGAACAAATGCAATTTCATCTAAAAAAAATAGGTTTCACTGTGTTGGGGACACGGCCGTTTGTATTGCGTGAATACGTATACGCTCACGCACTCAGGCGTTTTTTTTTTTTTTTTTTTTTTTTTTTTTTTTTTTTTTTTTTTTTCCGGCACCGCTTCATTCGATCATATGGGGATTTATGGATATCATTGGATTGCTTTTGAGATACTCTTTCTAACCTTATACGATTTCTGTATTTCGACTTAGCTTTTTGTCGAGTATAGGCAGAAATTGTGATAAGTTTTCTTAATTTTTTACATTAAACTCATACAATTTCACCATAACCACGCCACGCACATGTTTTATACGCACAATCTATTCATCTAGAAAAGAGCTGTCGATTGAAACTTAAACGGGCGTCGCAGCTTCCCCTAGTCACAAGTTATGCTACGCGGAAGTTATGAGACGCGGCGAAACGAACTCAAAATTGACCCCCCCCCCCCCCCGCCATCCACGTGCGATGCTTCGCAGTCCTCACTCAACGTAGGGTATTCACTGATTCTTTGGCAATCGAGTGGTGTAATTACATTTTGAATGTAGACTATAGATTCGGAGCTGCAATGGATTGCCTCCCACTATGGTCGCAAATTTAAAGACGTATTCACGTCAAAAAGCTGCAAAGTAGGTGTTTGCGAGATGAGCTGCAGGTAGAGTGCGACTAGCTACGCCATCTCGGTGCCTCATCCGCGCAAGGCGTGAATCTCCAACTCGTCCATTTCACACTTCCCGCCTCGCCCGAACCCCTTGTCCAGGAAGGCGAAAACTCACACTAGCAATCCACCCGGAGCCCGCGCCAGCTCATTCCGCCTTCCCCTTTCACTCGGCTGAACAATAAATTCATTAAAAGTTCCCTCCCGAAATGAGAGTGCTGTGTATGCATGCCGCGGATACCGTCATGTGCCGCCGGTCTGCGACACGTCCCGGCCCGAACCGCCCCTTACCCACCTCCTGACCCTGTCCCAACCCCCTACCCTTCGTCTACCAAGCCCTGGCCGTGTTCCCAGCAACCTTTTCCCCCTTTATACGTAATCTGCATGCACATTACCCATCAAGCGAGACGACTGTGTATAGCGCAGGAAGGGAGGGCGCAGCCATATCTGGCTCTTCAGAGTAGGATTGCCGTACGAAGAACTCCCCGGGAACTGATTCCGTGTTACGAACTTGAGCCCCGCGGCGGAATCACACCCGGGAGCCGAGGTGGAAATAGTTGCGCAAGCTACCCCACACTCGTTCTCTCCGGACGGGGCACGTATGTGCTCAGACTGTACTGTCGTTCTGCCGACGTGGCAAAAATTTCATTCGTTTCCAACTCTACCCCTACCCTTGCTCCTCACCTTCCTTAACCCAGCTCACACACGGCTGACGATTGTCATGTTCATACATGGCTCGGGGAATAATTTCAGTGTTCGATAACTAAATTAGTGGAAAGAGCCGAATTCGAATTAAAAAACCATGCATCCCCGTCTCGCTCTCACATTCAGCACATTTTCTTGGCAGGAACTGGAAAAAAACCAGTCGTCGGTCATAATTATGCTATATGAGGGGCGTATTTAAGGGACTGGTCCTAAGGGTCCTGGCCACACGCGAAAATTGAGAAAAGAAAACAATTTATACAATGACGAGTAACAAAACAAATAAGTGTGTTCAGAATCTTAAAATGGATTTGCAAAACCTTAATTATGCAGAATGTCGCAATGCATGCATAAAAGAATCCCTCTACAGCCCTAAAATTAACGTCACTAAACAATACATTGTCTACTCACTGAACTAACGCACGCAGGGCGAGTTTGAATCGTGGAGCGATCTTTCTATCTTTTGAACTTAAACTCTGCCAGCTATATGAAAAAAAGATGGCAAAATAACGATTTAAAACAAAATAAAAGTGTTATTAAAAACTTTTTCAGCAGATTAACTCTATAACTTCCTGTCCAGCCATGAGGCTAATCAAATTATTGTACTGGTGTTTGATATGTCTTCAGCAATTAATTCTATGGGACTATTACGACGTTTAAGTTATTTTAATAATATTACGTGAACTATTTCAAAATAAGCTTAGTAAGAATTTGCGTTTTTATACAGCGATTTTTAATGACATCTCCGATAGACACTATAAATAATTTTACTGGTAACTTCGTGTCGCCGACTGCAAATCTTCTGTTATCTTGGCTTTGCTCTCCCTAAAGAAAAATCCTTTGTACAATCCTTTGTAATACTCAACCAAATGAACCGTGTGATGAAATGATGTGGTTGTAACTAACAGTAAGATTACTGGCGTTGGTCGTTTTACCCTGCTGTTTGACTCACCATCAATAATTCTTACAGTTATAAATTTAGGGTCGGTCTCACCATGCGAGACAACGATAGTTTATTGAGATTAAGTGCCAAATTATCTCGGATATTTGTATTTCATGTTTCACCACGAACCTTACCTCGATTTTTCTCTGTATATCTGGATAAAACATTTGAACCCCCGATTATCGGGATAACACTGTAAAATATAAGCAAGTACATTAGACTACTCACAAATAAATTTGGAAAGTGATGGAGAATTATTATTTGTAGATTATTAGTATAACATTAAACAGTAATAAACACATGATCTGGAAATGGTAGCAAAATTAATGCAAGAGTATTCAGAAAAATGTATACAAACTAGTTTGTGAAACAGTAATTGCAGTGTTATGTGTTTTCTATATAAAACCATTTTATTAAATTTATATATATATAATACTACTAGATTCTTGCAGTTAAAGTTTTGTTCGTTGCATATGATATCATAAACAATAATACACTTAATTTGAGGTTATGAAATCAGGCCCGGACGTAAAACACGTAAACGTTCAAAACTTCCAAAAAATACCATTTATGAGCTGCTTAACAAACTATAATTCAGCCCCAAAAATAACAGTACCTCATGAAACATATATTTTAGCCTGTATTTTCAGAGGTTTAATTTTCACCGTACGGCGTTTATTCCAGCATGTTTGCCTGTATAAGTATATTTCTTTAAAGAAGTACTATTCACCCCTTAGAAGAGTATGTTGCAAGACAAATAGTATTTAAAAGCATCGATAATATTACATATTGTGTTGGTAGAACATTTCGAAATATGCATTTTTCCGCGTTATTTTAGATTATGCTGATGCTTCCCGTTACTACCTCTAACAAAGCGTTTTTTCTTTGCAATACATATTAGTTTTGTTGCTTGTTTTCGTGAAAATTCCATCTCGACTACTAAAAAATACTCACTTTATTAAACGTAAAATACCAAAATATTTTCTGTTGACTGAGCCAGCGTAGTATAACATCGCGATTAAGTCAGAATATCCAGATAATTTTAACGAGATATACTTGACGGCGGATAATAAGTGGTGAAACGAGATAAAAATCGAAGTTAAACCTCTCATCGGGATAAAATTATCTCGATATTCCGAGAAGTAAACCTTCGTTGGTGAAACCGGCCCTTAGTGAGTATAGGCTGTTCACGTTAAAATGAGCACTTTTGAAAGCCCTGCTTAAGATCTACTTTTATGCCCGCTGTGTATCTTTCCGCCTTATGTAAAATTAACGTCGCTATGGGCCTCATCACTTTATTCATGCGTTGGTAAAGTAAAACTGAAATTCTTGGAAAATAAAATATTTTATCAATCTGGTGCATTAAAAAAAATTGATAGCGAAAGAAATAATGTAAGTTATCACAAATGAGTTACCTAACACTTTTTATTCGACGTTAAGATATGGAACTACTTTCTATCAATCGTTACCAACTTTACTGGGCACATGTCGCTCTGCGTGCCCGTTAAAATATATGACGTTAGTAGCAGTGACTTTTTTCTTAGGTTGATTTCAAAAGTGCTCACTTTATCGTGAACAGCCTTTACAATAATTGTGCTGTATGTCTAAAGCATTGCTACTTAAGATATTGTAGCAAGGCGTAGGAAAAAGGAGTTAACCTCGTTCTCACGCCCTAGCAGGTACACACCTCTCCTCCACATCACCATGTATTTGACAGCTTCCCGTTGCTTTGTCCTAAAACCTGACTATAGACTGTTCACCGTGAAATGAGCACTTTTGAAAGCCCCGCTTATGATCTATTTGTATACACGTTGTGTGTTCATCCGCCTTATGTAAAATTTACATGGCCACGGGCCTCCTCACTTTATTAATGCATCGGTCAAATGAAATTGTGAAATTATTAAGAAAACAAACACTTTACAAATTTGCTAATTTTTACACTTCGATTAATTAAAAAAAAATAAAGCCGAAGAAATAATTTGAGTTATCACAAATTATAATTACCTAACACGTTGCATTCGTCGTTAAGATATGGAACTACTTCCAATCCATTGTTACCAACTTTACAGGATAAATGTACTTAGTGCGCCAGTTAAAATATATGCATGTAGGGGCAGTGACATTTTTATAAGGATAATTTCTAAAGTGCTCACTTTATCGTGAACAAGCTTTACACTTCCCGTCTCCAACTCTGGGCCTGTTGCCCTAGTTTCTAATTGGCGTATGCAGACATTTATTGGAGAGAGGGAGTGGTACAATGACAGTGCTTGATAAAATATTTTTTGAGCTCAATAAGAAAAATACAGTGTGTGTGTGTGTGTATATAATATTTGTTTTGCTGCTTTGTACCTATTTTTTATTTGCTTGATTCCCCATTTTCTTAGTAGCCAACAATATGCTTTCTATATTTAAATGTGTATCATACTACCCCCTGGGCGCGGGGGGGGGGGGGGGTTAACTCTAACATACTTCCCCTTCCTTCATCACCTGTCTTGACCCCTGGAATTTCTTATACAGAGGGAGTCCTTTTAAAAAAAGGAGGCCCCATGGGACAGCTATGGATGCCATCCCGCAGCACAATTTTTGATGTCGTCTGCACACCTGCCTCGAGGTCAATGGCGGCCACTTCCAGCACCTACTCTAGGTATTTTTTGTCACACTGGACTGTATGTCCTCATTCCCTCGCTCCGTTTCACAATGTCCCACGGGGTCTCTTTTAAAAGACTCGCTCTGTAGTTTCTGTTTCGTGTCCTGGACCAGGTTACGGCAGCGAGATGTCGATAGTTTTCTGCAATCTTACAGTATCGGCCAGACCCAACTATTCTCCAGACGACTCTTGCATTTCTTGCTGTTGCAAATTTGGGTTCCTCGCTGATAAATGACTATGTTTTGGCAACGACCACTGACCGCATTTTTGCTGGTCATTAGAATAATTTAGGGAAGCCGGGGTCAACGGTATCCAGGAAAGGATCCGGTCGCCGGCCGGTCGCCATGTTGTGATGTAACCAAACCGCCATATTGTATCCACATGACCTTTCCCTTGACCCGTAACC